>WHYT01016727.1:227628-302304 GCA_009806455.1 Tetrax tetrax
AGCGCAGCAGCGCCTCCTCCTCCTCTTCTTCCTCCTCCTCCTCCTCCTCCCTCCCGCAGCTCCGCAAGGAAAAGCCGGCAGCAGCTGCGCTCGCTGCCAGAGCGGCGGGAGACGGGCTTGCCCCCGCTCCTGCTCTTGCTTTTAATTTTTTTTTTTTTTATTTTAATTTTTTTTTCAAATTATTCTTCTTCGCTACTTTTAGCTCTCCGGCTGCCGCCGGGGATGGGGCACCGGGGTGCCCGAGGAGCGCAGGGCAGAGGCAGCGGCGGCGGCGGGGGGCGAGCGGCGCCCCGGGGCGGGCGGTGAAGGGGCGGCGGGGGCAGGCAGCCCCCCCACCCCCGGCAGCCACAGGTACCCGGCCGGAGTCGGAGTGGGGTGGAAGGGGGCAGAAACCCCCCTGGGAAGGAGGGAGGGAAGCGGGGGGCTTCCTGCTTGGCGAGGCGTCTCGGGTCCCGGTCTGTTCGGCTACCGGTCGCGTTTTGGAGAAGGGGCTTCTGGTGTGGGGTTGTAGGCTGGGAAGGTGGAGAAAATCTCGCTCGGTGTTCGGGGAGGGATGTGAAAAGCTCTCGCGGGGGACTGGTCCGATGTTTTCACATAGCGCGTGGAAGTGCTTAGCCAGGTGTCCACCAAAAAAAAAAAAAAAAAAATCTCAGCGTTTCATTAGGTCTTGTCTCTCTATTTCCAGTGAGCTTTTATGGTATTACTGGTTGGAGGAAAGCTTAGACCCTCTTGTAAGTTTTCCTTTCCGTCTCTGGCTCCTTCCCAAGAACTGATGCAAACGTATTACCCTCTGGCACGGCCCTTCGGTTTCCCTTTGAATGCCCTCCTCACAAAAGGTCATCCTAATCCCGTGACTGATCTTTCTATTGCTGCACTAACCCAGCAGTTTGCTGTCTCTCATTCAAAAGTTTCGAAAAAGCTTTCTGGAAACTGGCTGCCTGTGGCCATTCTGCCCTCTGCCCCTTTTTGGACACCTCCCCGGGAAGAGCGGGGTGTGTTTTTGGCGTAATTTCTGCGTTCATTAATTTCTGCGTTCATTAATCTGGCCGTGCGTTCAGCCACGCTCGTCTTTTAATTTTTGTGTTTGAGCTGCTGTCACGCAGCTGGAGTCCAGGGCAGGGCACATGAACAGAAATAGCATCTTCATCTTCTCCGCTGGCTCTTTAGGTTTCACAAGCATCCATCTCCTTCTGAGTCAACAAAAGTGGGAGCATACCCAAATAGGGGGGTTTGAGGAGGGAGGCAAGAGGCAAGGTGTCTTTCCTGGAAGAGTTCCGTGCTCGCTGCCCAGCCATCTCTGAGATTGGGAAGAGCTATCATGTAATCTGGATTACTGTGACCAGATTTGAGGAAGGTGTCTGCTGGGACCGGTTTGGAGCCCTGTTGTATAATCATAACGGGCAAATGTGGCAGATTGCTCCACACTGAAGTGTGGGTGGGTATATATTATGCAGTGGGAGTCTAAAGACAGCAAAATCTATCGTTTCTTCCATAAATTGAGTATTTTCACAGCTGATAACTAAATCACTAGGACAGTCACTTAAGATGGTGTCTGTGCTGCTTGCGAGGGCAGATAAACGCTGGGGCAACGTGGACTTTTAAAATCCCGGCATCTGTAACCCGATGCTGGTTTGACTTTTGACATCCAAGCACCACTTCCTTGACAAGGTGTGGGCTTTGGGGGTTTTGTTTGTTTGTTTGTTTTTCTTTTTAAGAAGCAACAGGTTGACTTTCTTTCCAGGATCATGCCTAAGGAACAGAGCAATTATTAGCTTTTCCCGTGTCTCCACTCCTCTCTAGAATGGCAGTATTGTATCTTAGAGGTTTTTCTGTAGCAGAGTTAATGTTTTTCAAACACTTGGCGATGTGTAAGGGGATAAGTGTGTGGTTTTTGAAGGAGCATCCCAAAGTGAGGAGATTGCTTTACCTCCCTGTGGTCTCAAGGCACATGACCCTTTTGTTCACCTGTATCAGAGAACAAACACACTTGGGATAAGAGCAGTACAAAGCACGGCCTCAAAACTCCCAGCGGCATGTTCACGTGCCGTGCAGGGTTACCTTTCGCTCTTTGATATTTTTAAATGCAAGCAAGCAGAAAGGTAACTTCCACACAAAGCAGGCTGCTGAGAAAGGTCTGGCTCTTGGGGGAGCCACCCCGCTTCCCCACCGGGAAGAAGTGGGAGCAAGAACTAAAGGCAGCATTGGCTTTTCCAAAAAAGGGATGGCTGGTCTGACTTTTTGTTTTCTTTTTTTTTTTTTTTTTTTTTTTTTTTTTCCCCTCATGCTATACATGTGGCAGTGACAAGCTGCTCACAGACAACCCACTTGCTGGAGTAGTTTTCATCAGTCAAGCTAAGCTGCAGGCAGCGGGGAGATAGGCGGCTTGTTTCTGTGGCCGTTGAACTGGCAGAGAGCATCAGCCGAGAGCAGAGAGGGAAAGAGGTGAGGAAAGTGATGCCTGAATGCATGCTGCTGGCATGGGCTCGTTAGAGAGGACCAGGACATGAATTAGTATCAGATAGGGGCCCATTGCATCACTTCCAAGCTATGTGGTTCCTGGATGACTTCAGTAACAAAATGCTAAGCAACTTGGTCATTTTCACACTTAGCAGGAGCTTGGAGGTCACTGTTTTGGTCACTCAGCTTCCAGTGCTCGCTGCTGTTCTGGTGGTGGGGTTGTTAAAGAAGTTTCTCGGTAAGAGATTTTCAAAATTTATCAGCAAGAGCACGCAATGACTATTTTTTTTTTTTTTCCCCACCGGCTTTGCACAGATTGTGTTACTGACTCCAAGATGTGCTTGCCCTTTTAGAAGGCAGAGAGAAAGAATTTGGCCCGCTGTGAATTTAAAGTAAAATTTAAAGTCCTTTGACAGTAGAAGCAATTTTGCTTGGGGGGACTTCACAAACCATGGTGGCTCCACTTCGGATGTACAACAGTGCCAATGCACATTTAATTTCCTCCCTGTAGCAAAGTTGCTGACATCTATGTTTCCGTCACTGTCCTTCAGACAATTTAGTTTTTCCAGAGCAAGGCAGGAGGGCAGTCTGTGGGCAGCAGAGCCGGGCAGCTGGAGGAGGAGCGGCAGGATGGGCTTTGCCAGCTCCCCATGAGAGGGCTGGGAGGAGAATGGCAGTGGGAGCCAGCCCTGGATGCAATAAACCAGATCATATTATATCTCCCACCTAATGTCAGGCATGGCTTAGTTAAGGCCAGACAGCTCACTTTGAGCCCCACAACCGTCCTTCCCTGGTGTTTTCCTGCCACAGCCCCTCAGCAGCTTCATTTCTGCTCCTTGGTGCAAACACTGCTCTTGCCCACACTTACCTGTGCCCGGGTGGGCTGCATGGCTGGGCTGGGGGTGGCTCACTCCTCTCCTGTCCCATCCCGCAAAGCTGGTGCTCTGGGTCCTGCTCCAGGAAGGAAAGCAGTGAGTACCAGGTAATCCTCCTCTGGAGCATTTTTTACCCCCATTTGGCAACCTAGAGGCAGCTGCCATGACAAAACCTGGTCGAGCATCCTCCTGCGGACGAGCAGCGCTTGTTTGCTCCCCGGAGCACCTTGTGCTCTTGTTTTATTGCAAGTGGGCAGCAGTTTTATCTCAACTTTGCTCCCATACAGCCTAGGGCTGCATCCAGGGGATTTGGATTCAATTCCCTGAGTTTCAGCTCTCCGACAGCTTTGAAATATTTTTACTGCTGGGTCTGGTGCTATTGGGAAGAAAGCGGACCCCCCTCTTTGACCAGGTCCAAGTGAATTAGGAAGAGGCAGTGAGACTCCAGGAACTGGCTGTGATCAAAAAGCAGGTTCCTTGGTGCTCTTGCATTACTTTTTGGCAGCCACAAGCGCAGACCTTGCCCTGGTCTTTGCATCCGAGCTCTGCAGCTGGTGGCCTCAATAAGAAACAAGTCTTCTAAGCGTGACGCAAGAACTAATTTTTATTTTTTTTTTTTTTCTGAAGTTGTCTTTTTCTGCTGGGTTTTTATGTTATAAGGGTATCCTGTAATTTTTACCTCCCAACCAGCACAAAAGAAATGAGGGATTAGCACAGAAGTATGCGAGCATCTTTCTTCTTTTCAATGGGAGGAACAAATTGAAGCTGACAGTTCCCTGGAACCAGCGCAACACATGAAGTAGTCACAATAATACATTTTATCTTCCAGCCCTTTTAAAGCATTGGGAGCTCTCCGGTCTCTGATGCCTCCAGTAAGCTGACCTTGGCCGGCAGAGCCAGCCACCCCATTACTGCTGTCCCACTGCTCACGGCCTGCCCTCTCTCTTGGCCCTCAAACAGCCTGATTAGCTGCAGCAGCTAGAGCTTCCCAGGCCAGGCAGCCTGCTGGTAACCCTTCAGTGACACCAGATCTGTTTCAAATAGTCCCTTCTGCAATAAACTTTTTTTTTTTTTTTTTTTAATAAAAAAACATTCAGCTGCAACACCCAGAGATCTGTCAGCCTTGATTTTTTCCTGAAGACATCACCAACAGGAAAACTTCAAGCCATCCATCCACTCCAAAAAGCAGCTGAAGCAGAGAAAATCTCTCTCGTCATCACTGAACTTCTGGTTTTAGCTTCTGCCTTCACCTCTACAAAAGACCAGGCTAGACCAACCCTATCTATCTCTTACTATTTAATCCTTTCTATTCAAGCTGACCAAAGGAAGGAACTTGTTTACAGTGAAATCTGTTGGAGACAGACAGGCAAATAAGCATCTGCAAATAGCTGCAGGAGGTTCGTGTTTCAACAGATGGGGCAAGGTTGAGCACCACAGCTTCCTTTCTCTTTCCTCAAATCATCGTCTTGCTGTCTGAGCAGCCAAAACAGCTGTTTGTCCCTCAGTGAGCTGTCTTTCCTCCCTGTTACACTTGTCTTACATTGGCGAGAAGATCGGGGCAAAGCAGAGGAAAAATACGGTTTGTAGTGAATGCATCCCTTTAAGATAGCTCAGAAGCCTTGTGGAGAGGAGCTAATGCCTAGGGCTGATATGGTGGATGGTGGCAATGGTCTGTGGTGCTGCCTCAGGCAGACAGGTAGGATGGTCGATGTAGCTCAGTGTTCAAAGTCTGATGGGCATTTTCTAATCATATAACATGAAGGAAAGGGCCTTTTTCTTAATTAAGCAACTTGTCAGCCTCTGTTGGTCTTTAATTTTAAAATGTTTGGTTTTAAAACTCTAATTGTGGTATAGAAGTAGGGGAAAATCATAGAATCATGGAATGGTTTGGGTTGGAAGGGACGTTTAAAGGTCATCTTGTCCGACCCCCCTGTAAGGACCAGGGACATCTCCAAACCGATCTGGTTGCTCAGAGCGCCGTCCAACCTGGCCTTGAATGTTTCCAGGGATGGGGTATCTACTACCTCTGTGGGCAACCTGCTCCAGTGCTTCACCACCCTGACTATAAAAAATGTCTTGCTTACATCAAATCTGAAATGTTACAGCTTTATGCAATAGCATCCCTGCAAGTAGTCTTTGGGTATGGAGACACCTTTTTCTCCGTTGACCACTGCAAGCATCCCTGGATTAAGGTAGCAACAGCTATCCCTTTGCACTTTCCCAACCATACAGGCACGTCTGTTGGCGATGATGCTGTTGAAAAAATGCCACTGCTCAATTAAGTGTGTAATGTGTCAAGTCCCGCATGACTGGCTGCCTTTTCCTTGTCTCGTTTGGTGCATCCACAAAATACCATTCAGTTAGTTCAAAGAAGGACTTGGTTTTTCGCACAGAGATGATTGTGGGGTAGGAAGTAATGGGCTGTGAGATGCTTTTTGAACCATGAGACATTTTCCTGAATTCAGTGTAACGCCCACAGGCCACATCTACTTGATGTACACAAAGTCTTATTAATAAGAGTAGACATCTGCTAAAGTAAACGGAGATGAATGTTTAGTTTATTAGATGTTCAGATTAATAAAACCAAGAGCTGGAAATGCTCACTATGTCATCTGTGCTACACAAAACCAAACCAAAGCCATATTAAAAACACTAAGACTTCAGCTGAGGCTGGAGAATAAGCAGCTTAAAATTCTGCCGGCATATACCGCGGTTTTGCTTTCTTTTAAATCAGAGGGAGATGTTGCCGTCATCTCCCCAGATGGCAGCTGGACCACAAAGCCTTGTTTCCATGAATGCAGGTGCTGGACTGGAAGTGCTTGCAGTATATTTGATTTTCATGCTGTATACTGAAAGCAGAAGCTCCCTGAAGGTTAGATGGCTTTTCATCTGCAGTTATGCAACAAGGGGAGGCTTTTCCCCCATTCTTTCCTGGCTGTACCTGTAAAAAGAAAATAATCCTCATTCTTCCTACTAGAGAAGGTGGCACTGGTGGATTCAGTGTAACAGCTCCTATGTGAGCACAAACCGAAGGCTGTATGCATGCTTTCTCCAGCCACTGTATTTCTTGTGGGGATGTCATGCTGCCACCAGGTGAGGAAGACAATTGCTTCCCTTAGCAAAAGGACAAAAAACTGTTCATTAGCCCACGATGGTCCCGGAGGGTTTTCCCTTTAAATGGCAGGCTGTGGAAGAGCAGGGCTGTTCTGAGATGCATGCAGCATGCATGCATGCAGCCTTCGTTTGTGCAGTGAAAAGTTACGCAAGATAATTACCTTGTAGTTCAGCAACAATAAACACTGTCAGATCCGTTTATTCCACGCTCAGTTTATCCGTAATGTCTCTGTGTCTAAAAGACTCAAACGGTAACTAATCTTATAGCATGGCTGGAGCGTGTGACATTTTAAACTCAAGGTTTCTTTTTTTAATATTCACTACAGATTAAAATGACCAATTTAACCTGACTAGATCTCCTTACTGTATATTTAAGGTTGTCATCAGGTTTGCATTGGCTGTGTCTGTGACGGTAAACTACGGGCATTTGGGATTGTCCTCAGGCACTGGTGGCAACCAGCACAGACCAGCCTCTGTCTGTAGCATTAAACTCCCCTGTCCTCCAAAAGAGGGAATCCCATGAAGATGGCTTTGCGAATGGTCCTTGGCCCACGCTGCTTCCCAAACGATGCCGGGTAATTGTGTGGGAGAGTGCAAACGGGCCCAAGCCAAATCTGTGCCAGCAATTTCTCAGTGTAACCTCCTTCGCCCCAAGGAGCAGGAAGCCTTTGCAGATTCAAGAGGGAATGGTTTTTCTGTACTGAGAAGCTTGATAACTACTAAAATGAAATGCGGTTTCAGAAGGCGGCAGCAAGGACAGCAGTCCTTCATAAAATTCTGCATAATTTTTCAAGTGGTTTCTGTGAACACTTGTGTCTATGAAGCTGTCCTGCTTTTTGTGCCGGTGGGCTGCAACTGCTCCATGTAAAACAGCAGCGTGGGGACAGGGAGCTGGGATACCTGTGCCTCCAGGCCATCCGCACACAGCAGTAACCTTCCTGGTTTTGCGCAGCTGCCCCGTTGATCTCTTATCCAGTACCAGCATCTTTAATACAAGCTTTTCCAACAGAAACTCTTTACCTAGCACAGACCCCTCCTTACCACTTTATCCTACATCACGTCTCTTTCAGCTGCTTTTTTATGATCCTGGCTAGAGAAGATGGTGGTGACTGGGGTGGCTGGGGGAAGTTTAGGCTATTGGTGGTATTAGATGTGCACTGTTGTCTCCTACACCTTTGAGAATTTTCAAAATTGAGAAGATTTTAGCCAGAAGAATAATAAACTCTGGCATAACTTTAAATAAAAGTTTTAGAAGTCATGTAAGTAAGATCTTCTCTAGCACAAGATTTAAGTTTTGGATTTAAATGAACTGAAGCCAAGAGACAAGAGAGTTATGTCAGAGCATGCAGCTTCTCTTGGTTGTGCATGGACAGTGTTCAGCCACTCGATGTGCTAGAAGGAAGCTTCAGACACATGCTATAGCCAAATATAAATGAAGTCGTGCAGGACTTTTATGGAAATGCTTTTGAAATGGCCACACTTGTGAGGTGTCAGGAAGATTAAATAAATGGGTTGCTGCAATACTCGTACCTGGGACAAGAACATCCAGCTTTAAAGATGTTCTATCCTAAAACATGTAGCACCACGTATCTTGAACAATATTTTAGTGAGCGACGTGCCATTAAGACACCCCTTGAAATAGAATGATCGTATAAACATCCCAGGCATTTTAAGTCACCTTAATCTCACGTATTTAAAGAGGAGTATCTCATTAGCGACTGAAAGGATTTGACAACAATGATGTTTTACTTTCCTTTCAGGGATGAGAAGCCTGTCTCAAGCCTGTCTCGCTTGTTTAATTTAGCTTGCTCATGCTTCTATTAGAGCGTACCTGGAATGGATACTGGGTACAGCTACAGTTTGTCTGTCTTGGCCAAAGCAAAACAACTGATCTCTAGAGCAGCCCGCTGGTTACCTAAATCATCCTACGTGTGTTTGCTTGATGCATTTACTTTCCTGCAGATGCAAAGGGGTCATAGCCTTGGCTTGCTGTCCTTGTCTGTGCTACTGCCGTCTGCATTAAATGAGGGTTGTAAACAGCAGAAATACTGGGGCAAAGTAATGAAAGAAGGCAAGGTTCTTCAGGGTGATTTTGTGTTAAACACTGCTGGGACGTTGCTTTTCTCTCCTGCCAGTGAGAAAGTTTTTATGTTCGTTGCTTACGTGGTCTGAGAAAGTGGGGCCACTCTGCTGCTTGCACTTGACATGCAAATGTAGGTCACTGCTCAAAGTCACGATGGATTTTGCCAAAAGCCTTCCATCAGAGTTGCATCCATCGACATCGGGGCTGACTTACCCCACTTGTTCTCCAGCCTTACTCAGGGGCCTGTCCAAACGTTACTGTTGGTCGGTAAGGGACAAGGGAGACTGCTCATGGTTTCCTAGGCCTAGGCCTCCCCTACTGTGAACGCTTGTAAAAGTGCAGAGTAGGGCAATCACTTTTTGTTATCTGAGCTGAGAAATTGAAATTCCACCCAGCCTGTGTGGTCATCCAGGCAGTCTTCAGCGACGTACACCAAAATGGGTAGAGAAGTAGCCAGGCTGCTGCTAGACAGAGTAATTCCCACAGCCCGTTTTGCATCCTGCTAGTCTTACTACTTCTCACAAGATTCCTCCTTGTAGTTCATCTCCTACTATAGGGATGGGTAACGGAGCAGCATAAAGTCTTCCCTCTTTACTCCTGTGTAGCGCTGCCAAAATGACGGCATGCTCCTTTGTGTGCGCAGGTCACTCGCGCTGAACCGCTGTTATGAATTCGGTGCACAGTGTGTTTAAAGCATGAGATGATTGTTCTCAGTTGATTTTCAGAAATGCTTTTCCTTTAGATTGTGTTCTCCCACTTGAACGGCAGGAGGGCTTTGTTTTTAATTAATGCTTTAATTGGCATAAAGAATAATCAATGATGAGTAGAATTGGAGTTGACTTCTAATCAAAGATAATTCTGCATACCGGGGTGGGTTTGAAATGAATGAACGTCAAATCTAATTAGACAGCTGGATTCTGATCCCTCAGCCACACTCATACGTAGTGTTACAGACCAAATTTTGCTTATCTACGCTAATGCCAGATGAATATGATTGCTCCGTGTTCCTCGTGCTGTGCAGGAAGGGCATTAGGGAGGGCACCGCATGGTGTTCCTGCGCATGCCCACTCCAGCTGCCAGCACGAAACAAATGCTGGGACTGAAGAAAAAGGAGGTCAGCTGCCACGAACCCATCTGTCGTGCATGGGAGCCGTGTACGACCAAATTTATTTTCCTTGAGTTTATTATGGTGAAATAGCTCGTTTGCATTTCCTTCTCCGTATGTTTTTGGTCCGTGCTAGAGCAAGGTAAGGAGCAGAGCTGTAGGTGTTTCTCAGAGGGGAGGTTAAGCAGAGGAAAGGGTAGTTTAGGGCTCCCTGACGGGGGAAATGGGGCATGTACCGAGAGCTCTGGTGAAAGAGTAGCTACAAAAAGGGTAGCTACAAAAGCAAGGTATTTGTGGTACAACACAGAAGGGTGCTGCTTGTACCTTAGCCACCGCCAGTCATTATTTCTGTGCTGTGAGGTGATGAGAGTTAGAGCCAAAAGGCATGTTTTACAGTAAAAATAAAAGATGAAGTTAAAGCCCCCACATTGACTTTGGCACCTAGACTGGTGTGAAAGAAGACTGATGCTTACTGAATTTATGGAGCTATATTGCGGCAGAAGCATCAGATATCAGTTCCTATACATTTACAGCCACATATTCTTTACCATTTTGCTATTGACCTGGACTGTTAGCTTTCTTCTTACTATTATTATTGCTTTGGGGTTTATGTATTTCATCCAGTTTGGGTAGGAGGAGCAGAACAAGCAGCCTGAGCTATTCCAGATGGTAGACAACTTGTGTTTCTGCTCAGGGTGTCTAGTGATGAGCTAGCAAATGCTGTAGCATTTGAGTTGAAAGTGTCCTTACCTACAACATAACAAATGTTCTTACAGAAATGAGACGGTAAAGTACAAGTCTTGCTATTAGTATCGATTCTTGGGAAAAATATTATTTGAAACAAAAGCTAAAATTTGGTACCAAAGTACCCACAGCTAACATTTTTGTTTATTAGAAGCAGGTAAAAGTGCCTTATGCTCACTTGCAGGGACTTGGCATGACAAAGTAAAGCTCCCAGCTATAGGCTTCAGTAGAGCTATAAAAGATGCATGAGTTGCATAAACACTTCTTTCTGCACTGTAAAAACTGAATCCGCTCAAACTGGAGGTATTGAAATATGACTACTAAAAGAAAAAATCACTGCCGGCGTCACTGATGCAGATAAAGCTGTCAGTGAAAAGCGAGCGCAGGCCTTCAGGGAGATCCCGCTGGATAGTCGGCAGTGTGAGAGGCGAGGTTTCGATGCCCATGGTGGGTAAAGAGACCCACCTTGGGCTGCCAAAGAGGGCAGGACGAGCTGCGGTGGGTTAAACTAAGATTCTTGTTGCTGAAAGAGATGGGGCAGAACTTTGCCTCCTTGTGCTGGGGCAGAAGCATGTGGGTACCAATGGCTTTGATGCCCTCCTAAGTGTGACTCCATATGCTTCCAAGTTTCCCGTTGGAAGGAGAGGGAGCCATCTCAGCTACCATTTCTTCTCACTGCAGTACTGCTCTCCACAGCCATGCTGGTAAGCCCACGTGGCTCTTTTTCTGTTCGCTAAAATTAAGGTTTGAAGCTCACAGATCCGCTGCCCTTTCACTGACTGATGTAGGCTTGGGGAGTGTGCTTGTCAGTATAGCCATATGCTGCTATTTAGGAATATCTCATAGCCTTGGACTTTGATGGAACAAATGCACATGATTTTGTTCTGGCAACCAAGAATAGTTCTTCAGATGGAGCTCATGTGTCTGTACAACTGTGGTGAATGGCTACCCTGCACAAGGGAATAGCAACCCAATCACTGGGAGCATAACATGTGCCATGAAAGTCTTAATTCATGTAATCCAATGACCAACAGAAGACACCTTTCTACAGGTCCTTCCAGGAAGTCCCATGGAAGTGTTCCTGGCACAGTCAGTAATTGTGAGCCTGTCCACTAATGCCTAGGAGTTTTTGTCCTAAAAGTGTGAAAACTCGAATGAAAGACTTAAATTTCTTGTGAAAGTTTTTATAATGCTCCTGAGTGCTCTTACCCATGTATTATTGTCAATTTTTTATATTAAAAAACCACCCACAAGAATGTCTATATTATGATCCAAGGTGCATACCTCTGTGCCTTCTAGGAGTCTAGGGAACATGGAAAGCATGAATCCCAGGTGGTTATTTGGGTTACTGGACATGCTGGCCTCACGTTGCCAGGGTGATTCAATTAACTCAGAAGGAAGAAGTTGGAAAATGAATATTAAAAATGACTAGACTTTAGGCTACAAAAGCAAGTGACACAAGCTGAGGTCATACTGAATGAGCTTAGCGTTGAACTGAGCCTGAGCAAGTTTAGAATTGAACTGTGCTCTTTGAGTTTATGAGTGCAAAGCAGAAAGAATCAGCTGGCTGGGAGGAGGACATGGCTTCTAGGGTGTAATCAGTTTCTTCCCTTATTGGATTTATTCTTCTGGAGATGCATGCTCCTAAATGGGATCTTATAGCAATTAAAGTTTTTACCTTTGTAAGCTGGCCAGCTAGTCCGATAAGCAGAACATAGACCTTGACATAGAGGAACATATTAATTTCATTCCTTATTCAATAAGATACGAGTTCATTTGTTAGATATACCCCAGGTTTGTAGGTAAGAAATGTTCCTAGCGTGCGAAACAGAATCAGTTGACTTCTGTAGCAATCCAGTCTGTAGTAGACCACCACGTCTTACCTTACCCTAAATAATTACCATCAGATTTTAAGACAGCCTGCAGACCACAGATCAACAAAGGCAACAACATACAAACCATCTCTGCAATCCCAAACTGTAGGGATTACAGCTCCTTGGATCCAGAATAGGCCTTTTGTGTCACACAAAAATAAGATAGGAACAAAGGATTATCAAGGGTCCCTTCAGTCACTGAGTCCTACCCCTCCATTCCTATTTAATCAAGGATTGTACATAATTCCAAAGTGTCCTCGAAGCCTCTATTCCATGAACCCTCAGCTGCAGATGTCTCCCTGCAGCAAACTCTAGACCCAGAGCCATAACTAGCTGCTACAAGAAAAAAAAACAGGAGGAACCAAGGGCACCATAACCACCGGTGTATTTATTGCGGCTTTGCGTGGTTGCTAGCACATGTGTAGCAGAAACAGCTTCCCTGATCATGTGGTGAACAAAAAAATATCATTCCCAGATTGGTCATGGGGAAAAGCAAACAAAAAGGGGCGGTGTGAAAGTCAGTCTAGATTTAGCAGATACGTTTCTGACTGAATTTGTCCTCTCAGCTTGGACTGAAGTCCAGGCTGTTTATCAAGTATTTCAGCACTATGGGAGGTGGAGGGCCATGCTGAGGGTGATGAAGAGAGGGCAGCCCTGTGGAAAGGATGGGTTGTCGGTCCCTTCCCCTCTTATTAGCTCAGGCTCAGCTGTTTCCCTGTTTCCAGACTGAAAGGAGAGCTGAGAGAGGGCACTTTTATTTCCCTGGGGACAGAGATGTCATCAATTATCTGCCATTCCCTGCTGCAAGCTATAAGTGAATAGGACAGAGAAAGAATACTGACAGGATTTCACCTTCTCCCTCGGCTCTGCTGATGGGCTCATCATTCATCTGCCTTGCACTTAGCACGGACAATACTAATTATATTAATTATGCTTCTACACAGTGCGTGTTTATATTAGCGGCCAGCAAGCTGGTGACTTTTTGAAATGAAACATCAGTGGTTCATTAGCTATAGAGATTTAAAATGTAAGTGTATTCATTGCATCCAATGCTGAGGTGGATCTCTTGAATCTCAAAAGCATTTAATACCATTTTAGATGTGCAGTATGCTTTATATTGAGAGCAAAATGCATACTGTCTCTGGAAGAGAACAGCATTATATCAAGTAACTACTAAATGCAGACTTAGAAACTTGGAATAGCACCAAAATCCCTTACTAGTGTTCATCTATAGGGATACTGGTCAGGTCGACAAGAGATTTGGGTAAGTCCTCATGGGCTGAGCCTTATTGAAATTATACATCTATGCATGTAATCAGAATACAACTGTATTATTAAATTCAGAGGTAGGTTTATTTAGTTGATAGCACAGAGGCCTGTGAGTGGTTTAAGAGACAGGAAAATAAATCCCCCTCTACAAAATCTATTACAACAACGTGGCAAATACTCATCGCTCAAACTGTATTTGCTAGATATAGGTAGCACAAATAATCCATCGATGCAGTGCCTGTATGGGGCCACTGCCTGTGTGAATCTGGGCTAAGGGGCTGCTGCTGCTAAGCAGGGCCGATACGGTTTTGTGAGGTTGGTTGGCAATATCTGAGATGTCAGCAATATACGTTTAAATCTTGAGAACAGATTGCATTTGTGTAATAGAGTCAACCTCTAACCTGACAAACTGAGAAGTAACTGAACAGAACGGGGAAATTTCATCAGTTCTAACTCTGTTACCTCCTTTTATCACGGTTTTGTTCTGTACAGAAATTAAACATACATTAATCACCAAGATTATTTATAATAGAGAGAGAGAGCACAAGCCTATCTGGCCTCTGAGTTCTGACCATTTTATGCAAAAGCAAAGGAGAAGTCACTCCAGGCAGGTCTTCAATTTGCATTGCAATTGAGCTTCTTCCACACTTCTTTCTGGTATCTTGAGGAAAATCTTAGCTACTAAGGCATTGCAAAGCCCTGAGTTGTTGAGCAAAACAAACAAAATAAATTCATTTTCCAAAGTTGTTATTATTTTTTAAAGTTTCTTCAAAGGAAAAGAAAAATCTAAACACTTCCAGTACATGTGCACACAGTCACACATGGACACAAAGATTTTGTTCGGAGCGAAACCCATTCCTCTTTCATTCACATTAATACAGAAGATATTCATTGTGTGGAAGATGCTAGCATTTTGACAAGAGTTTTGGATCTATAGTAGTTATATTTTTATAGCCAATTTGGTCATGATTAGTGCCCAAGTTCAAGTTTGGTTTTATTCCCTTTCTTTTCTGAGGAGCAGCTGATGTTTATGCAGTTAAATCTCCTCTGACTGTCAGTGTTGTTTAGCTTCTACGCTTGCAGGTCTCCAGCTGCTGTCGAGGGGATGTTCATCATCCTGTCAAACAGGGCAAGTGCTGAACGCTTGCAAGGGATTTTCTGCTCCTTAGCACTGTAGACCCGACTTTTAATGCAAATCCTTGTATGCAAATGGCAACATGCAGCACGCAGGCAAACTATTTTAAGTTTTTTTGCAAAACCAAAGGGAACTTGCTGCACAGACCCCAACCTGAGTACTGTGATCAGGTGGTTTCCACTTTGTCTCTGGAGAGCTGGTTCCCAGAGGGGTTTGAACTGTTAGATGTCAGCTGACATAGATAGATGCGGTACCATCTACAGGGATCCAAAGTTTGACTCTGGAAGCTGCAAAGTGGCTTCTGCCAAGAGCTGGGTGTTGGCAAGCCTGAGCAGAGCTCAGCCCTGTGGAGATGTGCTGAAAGCCTTAAGGAGATAGGGGTGAGTGTAGGGCCAAATCTGGGCTCTCATTGACTGAAGACTCAAGTATCTCTGGCTGTGGCTGGAGCATGTTTATCCCTGTGCAAGTTAGGCAAAGCGCATCCTCATCCTCGGGCTACTCCCGAGCCCCTCCTGCTCCCACCCTCTCCCTTTCCCACACCTCTCCTGACCATGGGTTTCTGCCCACTGCAGATGCTCACAGCCATGCCTGAGAGCATCTTTCTTTATCCCAAGGGTTTATCCTCGAGGTGGATAAGTTGGCTCAACCCTGAGCTGGACGTGCTCGATCCAGGCTGAGCCAGGGACAGGAGAGGTGGAGCTCTGTTGTCTGCTGGCCACAGCGGAAGAGAAAACTCGCCTTAATTGCAGCCCAGGTGGAATCTCTGAGAACTGTCCAGTCACAGGGGCACCTCTTGCTTCAGAGACAGACAGATTTACATGATTTTGGTTGTGCAATAGACAAAACTTCACATTACCGTGCTAGGACTGGAAGAAATATTTCTAGTGAAGCTATTGCAGAAATATTCCTGACAAAGCAGCTCCTCGGGCAATGCAGTGTTCTCTCCAGAGAAGCAGCAGCTCGCCATGACATCTACTGCCACCTCGAAGAGTATTTGCCCATCTTAGCACTAGAAATTAAACATAACTGGATGGCACACAACGTTTCCCCACATATTTGCTTTCTCCAGTGAATGTTTGCCGTGCAGGCACCATGTAGTTCTGGTGCTTATCTTCAATAAATACATTTGGTTGAGAAGGCTTACTTTGTAAACCTTCACAAGTGGCTGCTTTTTTGGGCACTTGTGACCATTCATCATCTGCGGGATAAGAGGGTGGTTTAAACTCATAATCACCCCCTCAGCCACGTAGGCCGTGGTTTCACAGAGCATCAGCTTTTAAAACAAATGGGAAAAAAAATCTCTTCTTTGTTTTTTGTCAGGTTATTTTTAAGCTGGCCTAGTTTCTCAATCCATTTCACAGTGCAACAGCGTTAGCAGCCGTGCTGGTACCCTGGGAAGGAAGGTGGCGGTGGGAGGATGGGTCCTGCGGGATGGGGGAGCTGGTCACTGGCAGTGCCTGCTGACCAGTGCCCGCTTCTCCAGCATCCCCCTTCCCCTCCTGCTCCCTACCCTGCTGCCTGGTCTCAGCTGGCCATCGTACTCCTCAGACCGCTCGGTGAGGCCAGTCCCATCGCCACAGCAGCACAAAACCAAGGCAGAAGAAAAATCTGCTTCGTTGTCTGCTGAGGGCAGCAAGCACTGAGGTCAAGACAAGGAAACAGCGGAGCAAGGAGGAAAGGAAGAGGGAAGCATCCCCCTTTCCCCTCGTGGCAGCAGCAAGCAAGGAGCAGTTGTGAACTGCGGCACTTGTTTGCTATTTCTTTGTGAGTGGGCTGAAATCACCATAGTTTGGTGTGGATGCTGAGCTAGCCGTTAAAAATAAACATACACACAGAGCAAGGGCTTCCTCCCAGGGTGCTGTACTGTCCCATCCCCACCCCAGACATGTGAAATGCAGAGCATATGATGCCTGGAGTCTGGAGCTTATTTACCCATCTCTTGTTGTAGTGGAGAGCATCCCTCTTTCATCACAGGATGCTATGGCTGCGTGTACACCCACTGCATCTTCCTTCTCAGCAGCCAGGGGGGAACAGCCATGGGGAAAATAAGCAAGGATCAAAGGGGAGCTGCAAGATTTGATTCCTGCTGAATGAACCCCTTTAAAAAAAATTGTTATATGTAATAACACTTTGCAGTGGTGGTGAGTGCTCCTTAAGAGCTCTGGACAGTCCCAAAATAATTGCCAGGACACCTTGGTGTAGCAGATGGGGATACCCAGGCTGGAGGAGAAGCATGCTGGGCATGGCAGAAATCAGGGATGGCATTGGGATTAACTTCCTGAATTATCTGGTTTCTAGTCACACATCCAGACCTTCTTTGTGTTTCCAGCGTATTTTCAATAGATCCTGTGCTGTAAGTCAGAAGTGAAAATAGGACCATTTTATTTTTGAGGCAGGATGACTTGACAGTGCAAACAGATTCCTGCCCTAGCTCATGGCCCCTTGTGGGGTTCAGTTACCCCTTACCATGTCTGGTGGGCACCAGGCAGTCCTGGCCTCAACCTCTACCTCTTACCCTCCATCATCACTGACCTGCTTTCTCTTGTTTTTCAGGAATATCTTCCAGGCTCCCTGAAATCATGTCAATAGGATCACATTCATTCTCTCCAGGAGGTCCTAATGGGATTATTAGAAGCCAGTCCTTCGCTGGCTTCAGCGGGCTTCAGGAGAGACGCTCCAGGCAAGTACCATGCTCTCTACTGGGAATTTCTAAATCAGGCCCTAAGGGAGAGAGAGGGTGCAAAAGAAGTGAGAGAGGACTGCCTTCTCTCTGATTGCAGAAGAAAGTCTTCTAGGCTAAAATCTCTCTCTAGATGGTTTTTGTAATTAAGCTGTTACCCTCTGCCTTAGCTACCAAGCGCTTGTTTGCCTCTTCCGCGTTAGTGCAGGGCTTCTTCGCATGCCTCAGAGCCGTGAGAGAATTTCAGCGAATTATTTTAATTTACAAACTTATGCAGTGATCTTTTCAACATGTGAAATGTGCAGGAACACGATACACTTCTCACCACTTCCAATTTAAGACTTTTGCTACCTAAAAGACAGTTTGCTCATTGCCACCCTGCTATGAATTCAAAACAACTCTGTTTCCTTCCCAGGGCTGCCTTCATGTCCTGCTGGAAACTGCAGAGCCTTTCCTTGCACCACACTTTAGCTAGACAAGACTTAGGGCTTTGAATCAGGCACTTGCCACCTCATCCAGCTCCTGTTGCCCCCAGAGGCCAGTTTACAATTAATTTTAACTTGTGTGAAGTCTCTGAGTGCCAGACCACCAGTTAGCAATGGAGGAGGAATGGCAGGCAAAGGGTCGTCTCTCATCATCAACTCGAGTCAGTGATGGTTGTTAGATGCTGACCTACTCCCAGCAGAGTCACCGAAGAGGCAGCTATATCGAATCATAGAATGGTTTGGTCAGCAAAAGGTCATCTAGTCCAACTCCCCTGCAAGGAGAAGGGATATTTTCAACTCAATCAGGTTGCTCAGAGCCCTGTCCAACCTGGCCTTGAATGTTTCCAGGGATCGGGCATCCACCACCTCTCTGGGCAGCCTGTTCCAGTGTTCCACCACCCTCAGTGTAAAAAATTTTTTCCTAATATCTAATCTAAATCTACCTCCCTCTGTTTTGAAACCATTACCCTTCATCCTATTGCAACAGGCCCTACTGAAGAGTTTCTTGCCATGTTTCCTGTAGGCCCCCTTTATGTACTGCAAGGCTGCTATAACATCTCCCCGGAGCCTCCTCTTCTCCAGGCTGAACAGCCCCAACTCTCTCAGCCTGTCCTCATAGGAGAAGTGCTCCAGCCCTCTGATCATCTTTGTGGCCCTTCTCTGGACCTGCTCCATCTGGTCCATGTCCGTCTTATGTTGGGGGCTCCAGAGCTGGATGCAGTACTCCAGGTGGGGTCTGCAACACAGCTATCCTCCCTTTGCCATACGGAGCTACCTACGGTCCATGCTCAAGACCAGCGGCATGATGCTGTCCTCCAGACACGCTCTTAACCAAGCCCCAGTCTTCCTTAGGCACCTGTGGGCTTTATGCCTGAGATTATCTGGGCTCCCCTTTGGTTTTGGCACCTGGGTGTAGCTCGGCCCTTTTATGGCTGTGGCTGAGCAACATGAGGCAGGACAGGCACAGTATAAGACAGAGAAAACATCTGATGAGCCTCAGACTCAGCGCAGCATTTCCAGACCAGCATTTGTATCTCAGCAAGGCAACTGGCACATCAAAAGCCGACAGCGTCTGTCCCAGACTGCTCAGACCTCTTAACCTGTAAACAAACGCAGTCCTTTCACTGGCAGGCACATAAGCAGATTCGTTTCTGCTAGCAGATATAATATCAGAAGATTTCTTCAAGCTACACTCCTCTGAGATCATTCTGATTTATAGGGGTTTCCTCCTCTTTAATGTTCCTTTTGCAGGTGTAACTCCTTTATTGAAAATTCCTCTGGACTCAAGAAGCCCCAAGCAAAGGTGAAGAAAATGCATAATTTGGGCCATAAGAACAGCACCACACCCAAAGAGCCTCAGCCTAAAAGGATGGAAGAGGTTTACCGAGCCCTGAAGAATGGCCTGGAGTAAGAGCCTTTATCCTGTTTGTTGCCTGAAGCTTTCTGTGACATTTTAGAGCCTAGGGAAACATATTACAGGAAGAGGGATCCTTGATCATAGGAGAGGAAAATATACCTCCTGGAGCCTGGATTGTAACACTTAGGATCTTGCATGGGAAACAGGAGTACAGGGGACAGAATCCTATTTCCACTCAGATTGCTAGGAAAGCTCCCAAAAGCTGGGATTTGAACATTAGATATTTTTTTTTCCCTCCAAATTTCCTAGAGTGCTGTCAGAGGCTTGTATCACTTTTAAGATAGCATCCCAGACGATAACGGGGCTTTTACCAGCCAGATACAAGGGCAGCGGCTGGAAGGCACCAGCCCATAAACTGAGCAGCAGATTAGCTTACTTGGAATTGCTTGTTCACCATAAGGAGAACACTGAGCTCTTATACACAGCAAAGTAAGGGGCTCCTGTTTATCCCCAAAAAGGCAGCAGGGAGCTGCTTTTAGGACAGATCAACATAAATGGGTTTGTGTCTGAAAATACATCCAGTGAGGAAAGCCATTTGCTGTGCAGATTTTCTTTTAGGATGGTCAGCAGCCAGCTCGGTATGTGCTGCAGAGCTCATGCATCCCTTCTCTGGTTTGTGTTTACAGCGAGTATCTGGAAGTTCACCAGGCAGAGCTGGATAAGTTGACTACTCAGTTAAAAGACATGAAAAGAAACTCACGCCTGGTACGTGTCACGCTTTCTCGTTGTGCAGATGCACAGCAGCCTTCTCAAGGTGCTGGAGCAGCCAGGGGTGGGAGCGGGATGCAGAGAGTTTGCACTGATGCTCTTCTTCCCTCCCAGCCACGGTCTTGTTCGTGATTTCTGTTGACTGACAAACATTACTTTCTCGTGGTGCTGTTAAGTTGCAAAATTAATCACAGTTTTCTCTTCTCTGTTGCAGGGAGTCCTGTACGATTTAGATAAGGTATGTTACCCACTTTTGACACTGGTTTTGCATCGGAGCGTTAGTATCCGTACGGTGTGCATAACTGGCATGGGAAACCTCTCTCAGCTGGATCAACTACCCAGGCCAACGCCATGGAGGGAGAAGTTACCTGACAATTTGCACTTGGGAAGGAAGAAGTCCCGCTCCCCTCTTCTTCCCAGGGGCTCTGGTATTGCCCGGTGCCTCCACCAGCCAGCTGTGCTCACTACCCTGGCATCAAACTTACCCCATCAGCCCTTCCCTGGGGCCTGCCGAGTTAAACTGGCTCCAGGATGGGCACAGGGAAAGAGGCAGACCCCTATGAGAGAAAGCAGGGAGGCGGAGGAGTGAGACCTCCTATTTCCGTAATCTGCCAGCCTTTAAATCCATCACCCTCTGGAACTTCTTCCTGCCAGCTCCAGGCGGGTGGGAGGCTGGTGGGGGAATGCCAGGGGTGCCTGTGGGAGTCGGGTCAAGCCCCAGCTCATCCTTGCTCCTGCCAGTTCTGGGGAAGGAAAAATTGAAAATATTTTTCCCTGCAGGAAAATTTGAGTGAAACAAAAGGAACACTGGCTACTGAGAGAAAAATTAACTCCATCCCTGCTGAAACCAGAACAGAAAGCTTTCAAAAACATTTCCTGAACAAGTCTGGCTTTTTTTCAGTCAAAATGCCAAGCTTGGTTTAGCTGTCATAAACAGTTTGCTGAAGAACAGAATGGATTTTGAAATGCAAAACCCAATCAATTTTAATACAGGTTTTCAAAGTACTCAAAATACTGTCTTTTGAGCTTAAAAAGCTCTGATCCTGGCTTTTTTTTTCTTTTTTAAGAATTCAAGAAACTAAGGAAATCCTATCAAAGAAGAACTTCTTTTTGTTCAGAAATACATTAGGTACCGAAGTCAGTGAGTTCCCTTTTCAGCAGCAGATTAGTTGGTGGTAAGGTGCGGCAGGTAATTCTGGATTCACGGGCAACGAAACCCTGCATGTTTTAAGGAGGAGTTTCCCAGGGACCCCCAAGCAGATCTAGCGTGGTGGTGACTTACTGATTTATTTAAACGTGCCTCACCCTCTGCCTCTTTCTTTCCTTCAGCAAATCAAAGCGGTTGAAAGATACATGAGAAGGCTGGAGTTCCACATTAGCAAGGTAACGAGTGCTCCTATCCTCTTTCTTCTGCATCTGCTCCGCTGTTGTTCGGAAAACAAACCCTCGGCCTCCTGCTACCCCTTCGCTCCGGGGAGGCTGCCTTGATGAAGCCTCTCCCAGATTCAGTGTTTTTACTGTGACGAGCTGGTGGTCAGAGCCAAAGGAAGGGTTTCCACGTGATTTGTAGCCCCCAGGGTCCGGCCGTGCCCCGAGACACTCCCACCCGCTTTTAGGTACGGAGAGAACATAGGGTCAGGCGCTTGCTGGGAGAAGTCTCTCTCGTCGTATGCTTACTGTTAAACTGTAGGTAGAGAGACAGTTGCATCTGAAAGTAATTTAATTTGGCAGTCATCTCTACCGTGCACAGCAGCTAGGTTGGATTTATTCCTGAATTTCACTGCTAACGCTTTTGCTGTGTGGTTTGGGGCCCACATCCACTTGATTACATCGGTGAGAATAGTCAGTAGAAGTACTTGTGATTTATACTAATACATTTTAGAGCTGGACAAAATCCATGGCATGTATTCTCTTACTTATAAACATATCTGCTAGCGATTAGTTGCTTTTCTGAGCCTGACAAAAGAATGAATTATTTTTGACGGATGAAATGTCTTTTGAGAGTCGTTTGAAAAGCGTTCGCGCAGCTTGAAGTGTTCCAATTATGACAACCCATCCAAACCTTTTAATTTCAGTCTTCTCCTACTCTTGGAGCCGAAATAAAAATATGAATCATCAGGCGATAGACTGAAATTTTGTTCCCCAAACGACCTTCTCTCTTGCTGGCAACATGAATGGCAAAATTACTGCTTAAGGAACATTTCCATTCAGGTCCTTCCCACTCCAGCCTGCTCAGAGCTAATGGTTTCTGGGTTTATAATAGGACTGAAAAGTACCAAACGCAAGAGGTAATGCTGGTCAGTATTACTCAGCCTTGCTGAGTACGTTAGTTCACTTTCTGTAATCCACAGCAACAGAGACAAAAGGAACCGAGCTGTGCTGTGTTAAAACCTACGGGCTTGGGCAGGTAAGGAAACATCTCTGTTTCCAGTGAGAGAGAAGGTCTTTTTCAGCACCAAATCAGGGTCACAGTGATGCCTTCGGCCCTCTGCCCACTGCTGCTCCGTACTGGAAGCAGAGCGAGGAAAACGGGATGCACAGGGAGGTAGATTTAGGGGGGTAGATGAGCGTGCCCAAGCTGCGCTTGCAGGGACAGGACATCCAGCTCCGGGCTAACACTCCACCCAGATGGCAGAAGTACGTACCAAGAGACAGCTATTTATAGTTGCTGTCTTTAGCTTGCTGACTTGCAAGAGAAATAGGAGTGGATATGACTCCAAAAAGCTTTTTTGGTAACCTTGAAATGGCAAAATGCTACCTGTGCCTCTGTTACCCTTTGCTGAACTCTTTCACTTTGCAAAGCACTCCCTGTTTTGGTTAGGGATCCCTCAAGGCAGAGGCTTCGGCTGCCGGATATCCAAGCTAGCTTGTAAAAATTGACCTAACGCTTTGGAGCTGTCGGGAAGAACAGTCCTGCTCCAAACAAATAAGTAATAGCACTTTTTGTTAGAGGTTAAGCAGGCTTGGAAAATGGGATTTGGAACACGCCTGGCTTGTCACATCAGGCTCATCTCTAATGCAGCAACACAAAGTCGTAGACTGAGGAAGCTCAGGCGCAGGAAGCTTTCATGGAGAGAAACTCGGCTGTGAAAATCCACTACTGAGTAACAGTCACCATGGGGCATGGGGTGGTTGCTTGATGCCAGAGATAAAGGAAAAAAAGTTACTGTAGGTAAAACCCAAGTATCATTGTATCATAGCAGGGACATTAGAAGCAGAAAGAAGAGACAGCTTCCTCTATTCGTTTCCTTCTCCTCACCCTGATAAAGTCAGATTAGAAACCCTGCATCTCCTGTATCTGGCATATTAAGTTTATATAAATATATACCACTATATATAGCTGGTGTGTATAAATACACATATGTGTGTATTTATACACACCAGCTATACCACTGTAGACTGCCATCAAACAGCTCAGATGGAGTAAATGTGCAGGGATCAGAGGGAAAAGGGAAACCAAAGCGTGAGACACACATAAATCCATTGCACTCCGAAGCTAGATTCAAGTGAGACTTTAAACGTGTGACTAGGTTTTGCAAAACTTCCAGACTGCCTAAGTCATGCCAAAGGACTTTAAGAAGATGACTAGGAAATTATGTGAATGCCTGGGGGGCTGAAGTTTGAAATACTTTCTTAATTTGACATCAAGTGTTTCCAAGTCCTTTACTTGTGCTGATCCTGCTTCCCAGTTTCTGGAGGATGGGAAGTGAGAATTAAAAAAAAAAATCACTCCATGCTTCCAATATTACCTATTAATCAAATGTTGAAACAGCCTGGATCCACGGATGGCGTTGGCAATACAGGAGACATTGCTGGCCCTGTTAAACGTGCCATTTAACTCTCCAGTCCCATTTGGCAGTGGGGATGTTGCAGTTGCCTTTGAAAGAGCTCTTCCACACCAATGTATTTGAGAAGCTTGCTGCATGCCTGTCCTACCGTTACAATTGTAGATGGCCCAGACAGGGGAAAAAGGGCGTTGCAATGGTTAAAGGCACGCAGGGCAAGCAAGTGAATTGCTGGCAGCCTCTGGTGTAGCTGTAACAAGGTTTTTACAGTGGAAGTTATTTTTATCTTGTGTTCCTTTTTCATAGACTGTAACAGTATCACAGCTTCATTTGCTCCCCCCTCCAGTGGATCCAACAGTTTGGCTGAGTTTCCTTGTAATGCAAATGACTTCACCGTTTGTTGCTTTTATTTTGTTGGGTTTTCTCCGGTGTTTTACAATTCACCTTCCTTGTTCCCACCAGGTGGATGAGCTTTATGAAGCCTACTGTATCCAAAGACGCCTCTGTGATGGTGCCAGCAAAATGAAGCAAGCCTTTGCAATGTCTCCTGCCAGCAAAGCAGCTCGAGAGAGTTTAACCGAAATCAACAGGAGTTACAAGGAGTACACAGAGGTACATCCCCATCCATTTAGTCTTTTGTTCTCGCACTGTTGGAAGGCAGTAGAAACTTTGTCACTGATTTCAGGGAGAATTTCATCCAGATAAGAGAATTAAAAGCAAAATCAGCAAAGAAGGATTCTTATTTCTTTATTCATCTTCAGGTGAACACCTAATGACTTACAGAGATGGGTGACATGTGCCCAAAGAGTCCCTTGAAATAATAATGTTTGTGTTCTACAAGACCAGGGTTATATTCAGGAAGCCCTGCACAAGAAAAAAACATACATCTGCCCCAAACCTACATATATGCTAACTTTGTCCTTCCCACCCTGCACATTTTGGGATGGCTTGTTGGCTGGAGCCCATGTGTATACAGTCATCTGCTGCATCTTGTCCAGTTTTACTTGCTGTGATCAGCAGTATTTTTTATTTTAATAAACAGGCGGTAGATTAAGAAGAGTCTAATAGTGTCATAAACATCCCAGCACACAAGCTGTGACACCCTTCCGAAATCTGAAAGACGAACTGGAGAGGGCCTGGTCCCCGTCTCCCATGGTGATTTGTTTTCTTAATGTAGCCCACATTTCTTGAGAGATTAAAAACATGCTGGGAGCCACTTTGGCATGGAGCTGCTGCTGCTGGCACATGTCCTGGCTGGACAGTGACGAGGTTACACTGCAAGGGCCACAACTGCCCTCTGCCAGCAGGAGGATTAGACGAGCACGGGGTTACATTCAGTTTCGGTGCGAGCAGGCATAGCTCAGTTGCCATTTTTAGGGTCAGATCTGGCTAAACAGCAAGGATGACTCTGGCAGAGTGCAAAATATCTTTCATCTGCATAACAGAAGCTTTTTAAAAAAAAAAAAAAGACAAAAAGAGGAAAAGAAGGTTTGTCTGACCTCACTATTCTCTCTTCCAATACAGAACATGTGTACCATAGAAGCAGAGCTGGAAAACCTATTGGGGGAGTTTTGCATCAAGATGAAAGGTAATTGCCTTTTCACCTTTCCCTTCTTGCTCCCTGAACAGTAGCGGTCTCTGTGCGTGGTAGCGAGGGCATCGAGATGTGATAGTGTGACGTGTATTTATGATAGGTGTGGTTTTCCCCCACTGCACCCATTGCTAAGCCTTCAAATCCCCCATTTAGACCTCTGCCCAGTGGAAAGGATCACAGAGCCAGGAACATCAAAGCTCACAGAGAGATTTTCTGAAATGCTGCATCTTGTTTTCAAGGCTAATTACCTCCCATAAATACTTCTCCCAACGGCCAAAGCAATTCAGTTTCGAAGGCTGCTGTACCTTTCACCTCTATTTCCATCATCCCACAAGAAGATGACTGGGAAATTATGTGAATGCCCATGGAGCTAAAGTTCTAAATACTTTCTTAATTTAACATCAGCTGTTTCTAAGTCCTTTACTTTTGCTGTTTCTGACTACTACTATTTTTGAATAAATGTAAAAAAGCAAAGACCTGGGGGTAGTTTACCATTTAAACATTTAGATAACTCAGTGATAGCATTCACCTTTCAGTTTTATTCTTTGTCTTTACGACAGGGGACTTTATGTGTTTGAATACAATAGAATGAGTTTTACCTGAAGCCTCAGTGAATCACTGGGTATTGTTAGTGCTGTTATCGCTTTAGGGCTAAATGTCTTGAAAAGATAGTGGGGGGATATCTTTTTTGGAGCGTCAATCACTGGCATGAAAATGGTTCTATGAAACAAAATCAGTGTCTAAACATTTGTGCACTCTTAGTTCTTCACTTGAAATCTCACCCATTTACAAAACCCACCCAAAAACTGCGAACAGCAGCCACTTCTGAAAACAGATGTCATAACATAAATAAGCCCAAATTAGAAAATAGCAAAGACAAATGCTGTATCATTAAGTATTCTCTAATTAGGACACCTAAGATTTCTATGTAGCTAGTTTTCCCTAGGAATAAGAATCCAATAGGACAATCCAGCCATTGCTGTTGCTGCAGCTCACAACAGCTCCAACACAAAAGCCTACATATCACACAGCAAGCCTCCCCCTTACGTTATACTGCAGCATATCCAGCTAACTTTAGGATCTAATTTAAATTCAAAGCATTTCTCTCCCCAAAGCTTATCAGTTCCTAGCCATTCCAGTGAAAGTTATTTTTATTTTGTGCCCTCTGTCACTTGCGCTGAAAGCAAGCCAACCTACACAGTGCTGTCAGGAAGTAGGGGACCCACACTGTGTTTTTGTGACTGATACTTTAAAAAAAAAGCCCAATCATTTTTCAAAATAAAGATAATAAACTTGCCAGCAGGCTTAGATTGCTGCCCAGGATTAATCATCTCTTAAAATTAAACAGGTAAACCCAGTGTGGAAATTTAGATGTTCCTGTATGGAATCTGCATGTCCTGTTACGATGTACAGGGAATTGCCCCTGTACCTATTGGAAATGCCAGTTCAGCAGGAGGTAAAATGCTCAACCGTTCCACTCTGGGAGAGCAATAATGCTGGCCTGATGCACCAGGGGCTCTGCGAGACTGCGCCCGACACCAGCAACCACAGTCCATGTGTCCAACATCCTGCACACAAACAGAGATGTATAGGTTGTGTGACCTTCAGGTGGCCCTGCCAATGAAGGACACTGGTGTCCCACCACTGCACCACAACCATATAATGACCCTGTCCCCTAATTATTTGTGCTGACACCTCAGGAGCAACCTCCTGTCTGACCTGCATTACAAGCCCAGGACAGTGCTTTTACAAAGGCATGATATTTGAAATGGTACTGTAGAGCCATTGGCTCCTGCCGTGCACTTGGTCCCCAAGAGCCATTCAGTTACCAAAAAGTTGTTTCCTGTGAAAGTACTTATCCCCTGTAATCAAGTCAGCACTTAGCCCCCTCTTCATCAGGCTGAAGAGACTTGACCGGCCTGGTTGGGCCAGTCACTGCTCACAGACCAGGACTCGGGACTCATGTGGAGTTTTAAGATGCGTTCTCCCACCCACCTCATCCACTGAGCAAAGAAGAGACCTTTTACTTTCCTCAGATACTTTCAGTGATGTCCCAGAAGAGATCAAATTCCCTTATAAAAGCGTGCCTGGGGAGAGAGAAGCAGCAGTGGAGTGCTAGTAAGCTTAAATTATTTATAAACAGTAAATAAATGAGAAAGGAATTGGCAATTTGAGCTCTAAGCAAGGACCTCTGTTCTGCTACATAGTAAGATGAGTGAAGAAAACAGTTTTCTGGTCAAAGAAATGGACAAGGAGGATCAGCAGATCAGAGGGACAGGCCATGACTGCATGCAGGGGTCTAGTTGCTCCTACAGTCCAGCTAGCAGGACTAATTCAGCCTGGGAAATAAAGCCAACACTAGGGTTCATCATACTTGCCTTGATTTTAACACACCATGTATGTTCAGCCATGTCATTTTAGGATAAACCCAGCCCAGACACCCCAGAAAGTTTCTTTTCATGCCTTTCTCTGCCACAGGCTTTTTATGTGTCCTCAAACTGGTTTCTTTGGGTATTGCAACACTAGTTTTAGGCTTACCCAGGCAAAGCTGGGTAAATTTTGTACCAAAACAAGCGCAATAGTTACCTGCTGAGGAGATCTGTGAGAAAGGAGAGGTTCCCTCTGTGGAGGCAGAGGGTTAGATTAATGAAAATCAACCAATTGCGTCCAGTAAAAGACTAGGTCACAAGGCCAGGAGAGGGATGGTAACATCCTTGGGATTTCAGGATGGTCACAAGCCTCAGGAAACTTTCCATTTCATATGTACAGTGCCAATATGGAAATAGCATCATCATGTCCTACCTTAAAAAAAAATTAAAAAAAAAAAAAATCAAGCAAACATATACCACGAATGCTTTGCTGCACTACTTCTCTGGGGAAAGATGGGATAAATCTTGTATTACAGATGTCAGTCATCTTTCTTGATATACTTACTGTTGAAAGATACTCAGCTAGTATGGGAATGATAATGGGATGGAAACACGGAACAGAAGGAGCCCCTCTCACTTGCTGTGTCTCTATTAAGATGTACTAAAAAGGAATCTGTGTTAAAATGTATAGCTCGATCTGATTAGTGTTAAGCAGCAAGCGCTGCACGGTAATCAGCAGATTGCCTACGCCTCGCAATAGTTAGGGTGTTAAGCTGGGTTTCTGATGGTGCCAGGAAGCTGTTTCTTCTTTTTCTGAAATTATTATAGAATACTTTGAGCTGTTGTAGGAAAAAAAAAAAGCTGAAAAGTGAGAATCTTTGATATGCAAGAAACCACAATCCAATGCATTGTATAAAAAAAAAAGAAATAAAAAAAAAAGAAAAGCAAGAGAAAGGAAATTAATATTGAAGGGAGGGGTAGTCTTGGTTTGGAGGGTGCAGAGGCAGCAGCAAGAGGGGCAGCTGCCACCTTCTCCTGCCCAAGCATGGCAGTGGTGGCAGTGGCCCTGGGGCACCCAGCTTCACCCCAGGGCACCCCACTGCACCCCCCCTGCCAGGTAGCCCTTCCCTCGGCTGCCCAGGCCCTCCCACAGCCTCTCTGTGTCTTTCCTTCTCAGGTCTGGCTGGCTTCGCTCGGCTCTGCCCGGGAGATCAATACGAGGTAGGTCTGCGTTGGTTTATGGTTTGTTTAATAGTAAAACAGTCAAAAGGAAGGCAGATTGCTGCTGCTTTTTACATTGCAATGGATACGGCATTTTCACATCAGCACCACAAGAAACAGCTATATTTCTCCCCTATATGCTCTGAAAAACCTTGCAGTTCTTTTTATGTCTGCCTAGGTCAGGACGTCTGTCAAAAGACATGAAAATTGTATTTACAGCACTGGATTATGACTATTCGAAGAACTACAAGCTTTTTTTTCTTTTTAATTTAAAAAAAAAATAAAAAAAAAAATTAAAAAATCAAACCCCAAATCAAAATCCCTTATTTTTTAAATATCTCCCAGAATGAGGGCATGCTTCTCACTGTTTTATTCATGACAAACACTTCTAATTCCTCTGGAAAAAAAGCATATGTCCCATCCCATGCACGCATAGCAAATTGAACAGGTCAGTGCAAGCACCCTTTAGTGAATGTTTAGATTTTACTTTGTCATAAAGCAGAGTAGCAGAAAGACACAGAATCACCATTTCTTGAGACCCAGATGTTACCTGCTGTGAGGCTGTGACAGGACCTCCAGTCCCTGCGGCGTTCCAGTAGAGAACATCAAGAGCAGGTTAATTGGAGATGGGTTAAAATAAAAGCCTCCAGCTCTATACAGAACAGAGCAAGAAATTTCTCTGTAAGAAATTTGCAGCAGCTTGATAATGGATCCCCCCCCTGAACCTGGACTTCCTAACTGTCCCTGTCATAGATTCATTTGCTCCCACTCTTGTTCCCCGTGACAAATCTCTGCTGCCACTCTCAGGCCCGCAAGTGGCGTGTGCCGTCTCTGTGGGGCCAATGCGTTGCTGCAGTTCTCTACCAGCTGGCCCCACAGCTCAGTATGGGCTTGCTGCTCCTACCGCTTTGAACTGTGTTACTGCCCTGTGGGTCTCATATGTTTCCATCAGGAGGCAACCAAGGTCTTGCAGCCCAAAGGCCTCTGATGGGCCACCAAAATCTCCCCTGCCCTCTCTCCTGCCTGGGAAGGCAGCGGATCCAGCAAGCTGTAGGTGTTAGGAAAGGCTGCAGGGGCTTTCATCCTGTCCGCCCAAATCTTCCCGTCTCCCCACCCCTGCTACTGCCACTTCCCCTGTAAATAGCCTTAAAACTCCTGCAGCTTCTTTGTTACAAGTCGTCTAGTTACCTGAAGGTGAAAGCTGGAGTGAGGGGTGCCCTTACCAAAAGGAGCGATTAGGAGAGCTGAGAGGCAAAGATCCTATAGGACAGATCATTTCCTTCTGGCTCAATGGGAAGCAGAAGGGCAGAACCTACACTGCTAACTCTTCCAGGCTACTTCAGACCCTTTCCCCAATTCTGCTTCTGGTATTTGTGCATCAAGAGAGCAGGTTTCTCAAGAAAATAAGAGGATTTTTCTATTTCAGATTTTCATGCGTTATGGTCGCCAGCGATGGAAACTGAAGGGCAAAATAGAAGTGAATGGCAAGCAAAGCTGGGACGGAGAAGAGATGGTTTTCCTCCCTCTCATTGTCGGCCTGATCTCCATTAAGGTACGCGTGCTAACTCCTTTGCCTGCAAGCAAGGCAGGAGTCAAGAAGCTGCCTTCAGCAGTACCATCAGCAAAAATGCAGCAGCAGATCACTGGAAACTCTTGGGAAATGAGCCATCATTAATATTTCCAACACACCTACTAGAATGAAGTGCTGTAGTATTGTCCAGTCTCAATGCAATTGGTTTGGGAGTCCTGTGGGAGAGGTTGTCCTAACTCTCCCCAGACTGGTGTTATAGCCATACTAACATGACCCCTTGCCTCACATCACTCTCCAGCAGCTCAGAGTATTTGCATCAAAGCAGGGGAACACTAGAAACCTGTTTGCTAACGGTATTCAGGAAAACAACAGCAATTAAAAACCCAAACCCCAAAAAATCCCACTACTGATGAGTTTTTTTAATACTGCTCAGATAAGAGAGTAGCATCTCCTGATCTGGAGAAATACGTAGGCCTCTCATTTGAACACATACAGGGCCAGCTGGGCGTAAGCTGGAACAATCCTGAGGTCCAGTCCTGTCACCATGCGCAGAACAGCAGTGCTACACCATGAGGTCGCAACGCTGTGAGGTTTCTACTCACAGTGAGATGAGGGGGTATAGAAAAACTACTCCGACTTTTTGTCAGCTTCCTATAGCACAGCAGTTCCCAAAATTTCTTAATGAAAGTCCCTCTGACTCCATGCCCTGTCCCCTGAGGAAAGAACAACTTTTGCAACTCCTAGGAATCAGCAGCAACTTCTCCTCCTAAACTGGAGTCTTTCCACCACTGCTCCATCCCCACATTGCCCCAGAGTTACAGGAGACAAATACATAAAATAGGGCTCCCTTGGGAATTACTGAGTAGGCCAGCTAATCAGAAGATTGTGTGACATGAAGATTGTAAATTGATGAGAGAATATTAGATGGGAAAACATCCAATATGCTCTCCCTTCTCTTCCCTTGTGCTCTGCTTAAGGTCAGCGCGAAAGACCACATACAAGGTCGGATAGCCTCTTGGTCTGAGCCAGTATGGCTGTTCTCTCCTGACACCCATAAAAACCTAAAGAGAACATAGAAGGATGATCATACACAACTATGCATTTATTTAAAAATAAATACATCTGGATTTCCCCCTACGTAGTGAAGATGCAACAAACATAGTGATATTTTAGAAGCCTTTTAGGAAGGGGTCCAGGCCAGAAAATCAAAACCATTGCCGTGTACTTAAGGACTGCAATGTCTTATGTGGTCCTCGATATCCTGTTCTTGTCTCTTACAGGTCACAGAAGTGAAAGGACTTGCTACTCACATCCTTGTGGGAAGTGTGACCTGTGAAACAAAAGACCTGTTTGCAGCTCGGCCTCAGGTGGTTGCAGTAGACATTAACGACCTTGGCACAATAAAGCTGAACTTGGAAATCACCTGGTAGTAAGTAGAGCTGGTTGGCTGGTCAGTCACTGGGTCAAAATTCAGACAAAGATAAAAGGTCCATCCATGTGGTCTCTTCTCTCCATTTTACTCTCTTCCCCAAGCTCAAGAAAAGGGCATAACTGACTGCTCATATATTCATTTAAAAAAAATTTAATACTAGTGTAAAGTTCAGTGGAGTGGCTCTGGATTTACACTAGCACAGCCAAGTTCAGAAGTTGGCCCATCTTTAAAAGCTGGCTTTTAAGGGCTTCATACACCATGAGGGTGGTGGGAAATATAGCATTGTCCACTGTAGACATGGTGCTTAGGGTCATGGTTTAGTGGTGGACTTGGCGGTGCTCGATTTACAGTTGGACTTGATGATCTTAAGTGTCTTTTCTAACCTTCTGTGATTCTATGATTCTGTCTGCATTGGTCAGCATAGGTAAGCTGATGGTGTTAGGATTCAAACCCAGTTCTCACAGCAATTTAACAAACTTGGTAACTGTCGTTTCTAAGGAAGTATTGACGCTTTTAGCTTTTACAGTCATGTAGGCTGTTTCTTGTAATGCAATAAACATGAAGCCAGCAATAACAGCTACTGGTTTCCTTTATAATGCAGCAGCTCTATTAATAGTAGAGCCCATTTCTCATTAGAATGTGTGACACTTGTCGACTCAAATCCAAGAATACTTTTCATGTGAGAAGAACAACTTCAAACTACGCTACATAAATGATTTCTGAGAGCAGAACATTTTCATCAGAACCGAAAACCACACTTCTGAGCCTGCTGTCTAATTAAAGTTTTCTTTTAAACACTTCTGTTAAAAAACCTGCTACCTCTGGGTTTTGATGTGCTAATAAACCACCTTTTCAAAGTTCTTTTGAAATTCCTTCTCACTCAGCCTAACAACTGTTTTTTTCCTGCTTGTGTCTGTAGCCCCTTTGACGTCGAAGACTTGACCCCATCCACTGGAAATGTGAGCAAGGCATCTGCTCTCCAGAGGAGAATGTCCATGTACAGCCAAGGCACTCCTGAAACGCCAACCTTCAAGGACCACTCATTCTTTGTAAGCTCTGTTTGGCTTCATGTTTATGTAATGAGAAGCCCTAGAGCAGTTCAAACAGTGCGAATGCTTCATTGCTTATACATGTCTAAGCCTTTTTCCCCTGGTTCCATCAGGTTACCCTTACAAATACTTATAAAGCAAGTGCTGCTAATCCTAAAAGGTGACTATGATCCAGGCATCTTTCAAACTATGTGGCCAATTATAGCATACCTGTGCTTCTTGCCTGACTGCAATAATCTTTATAAGATGTGTGTTCCTTTTGTAACAGTAACATTATAGCACTAGTATTTTTAATGTATCTAGTGATAAAATTTGCCCCTGTACCAAAGATATTCACAGGGTGCTGCTACATTTTGCATGAATCAAATTCTGAATGCTTAATCAGGACTGTATATAAACTGAATAGGCCATCTGTATAGATATGAATTTTACAAGTGCTGCATCCCACGCCTGTAATTTAGTACTCTGCTACAAAGCATTCATTTAACTTGCTCTTCCTCACACCCTCTTTGCTTTAACTGTTGAAGAAATGGCTTCATCCCCTGCAAGACAGGCCAAAGTTGGCAATCTTAGATGCTCTGCAAGACACTTTCTTTGACAAGCTTCGTCGCAGTCGCTCTTTTAGTGACCTGCCATCGCTCAGGCTAAGCCCAAAAGCAGGGCTAGAGCTATATGTGAGTCCTGGTTTTCGTTTGGTGAAGGAACCTTTCAGTCCCCATGCGGCATCTTCGTTCCCACGCATGCTTCATCTATTACTCTCTGTTGCAACTCACTCATTTTGCTGACTGATTAGAGGGGAGAACATGACTGTGAGCTCGTGCTGCTCACATTAAATCAAAATTTCTCTTGGTTTCTACAGGGATAATGATCAGAAGCCAACTAGCTGTGGGCGGTAAGCGGGGCAGGAATACAAGCCAACGTGGTATTCTTAAAAATGGCCTGCTGCACTGATTGATGTTCTATGTTTGCCTAGTAACATGACTTTCAGATGCTAAAATCATACCCGTGTTGGGGAAAAGAAGAAATGAACCTTTGACTATAATTGTGTTTAGGGAAAAAAGCTTCTAATAGTGCTGGGAAAAAGATGCAAGCTTTGGGCACTTTAACCTTGTGCATCTTACCGACATGTGAATGCCTACAGTTCTTTGCAGCAAATTGTCAGCAAAATAGAAGTTGCCTTTCAGCTGTGCTGTGCATGTGCACGAGTTTGCCACTTAACAAAGCAAAATACTACCACTGCTACTCTGCTCTGGTCTACTCTGCTCTGGTGAGACCCCACCTGGAGTACTGCATCCAGCTCTGGAGCCCCCAGCATAAGAAGGACATGGACCATTTGGAGCAGGTCCAGAGAAGGGCCACAAAGATTATAAGAGAGCTGGAGCACCTCTCCTATGAGGACAGACTGAGAGAGTTGGGGCTGTTCAGCCTTAAAAAGAAGAGGCTCTGGGGAGACCTTATAGCAGCCGTCCAGTACCTAAAGGGGACTTACAGGAAAGACAGGGAGAGACTGTTCAGTAGGGCCTGTTGTGACAGGACTAGGGGTAATGGTTTCAAAACAGAGGGAGGTAGATTCAGATTAGATATTAGGAAAAAAATTTTTACGATGAGGGTGGTGGGAACACTGGAACAGGTTGCCCGGAGAGGTGGTGGGTGCCCCATCCCTGGAAACATTCAAGGCCAGGTTGGATGGGGCTCTGAGCAACCTGATCTGGTTGGAGATGTCCATGCTTCTTGCAGGGGAGTTGGACTAGATGACCCTTGAAGGTCCCTTCCAACCCTAATCATTCTATGATTCTGTGATGCTATAAAATTTGGGGGTCAGATGGGCAGGTGTCACTCCTGTGATGATTCTTCCCCACAGGTCAGTCAGAGAGACAAACATATGTATATGCTGTCATCATTTTGGGATCTGTATACACTGGTTTTGTTTTCTAAATGATCAATGTCCTGGTCAGTACACCACCACACAAATTCTTCTGTTTCCTTTCAGAAGAAACTCATACTGAACATGACTCCTATGTAACTTATGTTCAACAGTTATTAGAGATACGCATGCCATGTGCAGAACATACTTTCAACAGAAAAGAAATAGCATAGTAATATCACCATTCAAATACCATGACACTAAAGAAACTTTTGGAGCAAACCATGTAAAATTTTAGGGATTGCTATTTTAGAAGTCAGAAAATAAATACAACAGAAGACGAGAGCCAAGATAGATAGAAGCCTGTTAAAAAGAGACATGCTGCAGGAAACAGAGCAGTGCAGTGGAAATGCTGCCTGAGGGACTCTAGTAGGAGGAGCAGTATTCAGATCTTTGTTCTGGAACTTGCGTCCTAGAGCTCTCTGCTTACCAGAGAGATGCTGAACCCAAGTTTTCCAGCAGTTTTCCTGCTGAAAGCAGGAGCTGTGCCAGATGAAAGCAGAAGTTGGATTTGAAATATTTTTCCCGTCTCTCAAGTCTTGAGTGCTTCTTTAATCTTTTTCCTTGCATTTTTCTGTCCTGGGCACATATTGTATTTTTTTTTCTCTTTCCAGTGCTATGTGAAAAACAATTTCTCTCTTTCTCTATTATCTTTTCAGACAAACTTGCCAGATGATGTCTTTGAAAATGGAACGGCAACCACCGAGAAGCGGCCTCTTTCTTTCACTTTTGGCGACCTGCCTTACGAAGACCGCGTGCCCCCTGCCAACTCAGCAGCATCCTCTTCTGCTCACGTCAGCTCCAGCCCTAATATCACTGTGACCCCCACCCAGCGCCGAGCTCTCACGTCCTCCAAGAGCTCAAGCCTGGACTGTAGCAGCAGTGACTCCCGCAGAGACTCAGTGGCTGAGCCGAAGGACCTGCTGTCCCAGGGGGAGGGAGCAGTGGTTGAGAACAAGGCCACCCCAGGGGCAGCTCCTGAAATTTGCCGAAAAACCTCTGATGCTGGGAGCGATCATGTCTTTATAGAAACAAGCGTCCCAGTGTCTCTCCTGCAGGAGACGGATGAAGTTTCAGAGCTCAAGCCTGTGGAACTGGATACCTATGAGGGCAACATCACGAAGCAGCTGGTAAAAAGGCTTACGTCAGCAGAGGCACCCCTGACCCCAGAGAGGCTGCCGTGTGAGGGATCCATTAGTGGGGAGTCAGAAGGATATAAGTCTTATCTCGATGGAAGCATTGAAGAAGCCTTGCAAGGGCTTCTCTTAGCTCTTGAGCCACATAAAGAGCAGTATAAAGAGTTTCAGGACCTGGACCAAGAAGTAATGCATCTGGATGACATCCTAAAAGTGAGTACGTTTTCGGAAAATACTACCCTAAAGAAAATCTGAGCAGGTAGAATCTCCTCTCCTTCCTCACAAATACTGAAGTAAAGTTTTTGAAGATCAGTAAAATTCCTCAGTAGCGGTAGATTTTCTCCTGTTTAGAGCATCCTTTCACAGAGTGGCATTTTTACACTTGTTTGCAATGTGCTTACTATAGCATTGTATCCTCAAGCAATGGATCTTTTAATCTACTTGAAACCTGGGGGAAAAAGAAAAAGGTGCAATGGCAGAGAGGTCATTAAATGATACTGTACCACTTAATTGCTTGTGCCATGCTGGAGATCAGATTATTGCCAACGTTCTGCCTTTAAAATCTATGGGTCACATCCTCAGTGGGTGTACTTTAGTATACTACCCCTGAACTCCGTAGAGCTGTGCAAAACTACACCAGGAGAAGATCAGGCCTTGTAGCCACAAAAGCTGAATTTTCTAAATTGCCAAAGTGATTTAGAAGCACAAGTCTCACTGAAGGTTGCCATCCCCACGTCGCCTAGGCTTTTTCCAACCCTTTTCCTTTTCCCCCCCCTCCATTTTTATAAGGAGAGACATCCTGCCATTACACCAGGATGGACAGAACACGTTGAAAATTAGAAAGAAGAAAAGGGTTTTGCATGTGTGTTGTTATTATGTTTACTGCCAATCACTGTGCCTTGTATCTCCCCCATGAACTCATGACGCATTACTGTGCAAAGAGTATTATATGGGAAATAATCATTTCAAATGCTTCATATTCATATGCAAGTTGATCTGCTAGTCATTTAAGCCTCACTCATCATTTAAAAACATGGCTGAGGAGAAAGGAGGGAAGCGTTTATCCTTCAGCATTATCTTTTTACAAAGAAAATTTGTTAACATCTTTTCCATTGGTGTTTGCAGCTGCATGGTGCTTTCCCAAATTAAGTGCTTTTTCGACAGCCTGCAGCCCCTGTTTCTTGTACCGTTTCCCAAGGAGGTTCAAGCAGGCAAAGCTACTACTACTGTTATTTTTTAACTTCTTGGCTGCTCTGCAGTTTGTACAAAGAGATCAGCTATCCAAACAGCAGGGGGGACAATGAAGACATTTATTTACACTCCTTTTATCAGAAGGAAAAAGGGACAGGCATGAGATGGGGGGCAGAAGAGAGAGGACAGATGTGTGTAAGGACCGGATACCTGCACGTTGAGAAGGACGCCTTTTCCAGAGCTGCTTTATGTCTGCGTGCCACCTGTTGATCCGCTTGCAGACCAACAACACTCGGCATCGCCAGCAGCCGTGCTGGGCTTCCCACGCAAAAAGGTTGCACTGTAATCCAGCTATGGCTGAAGAAATCTCTCCTGGCCATTATCAGGTGGGCAGAGAAAAGGAGCAGCCCGTGTGTTGCTGTTTGCTTTTGCCTGAAGAAGCTGCACTTACCAGCCCTGAAAGAAATGGTAGCTGACACCGTTGGTGCTGTAGAGGAAGTGGGATACAGCACCCATCTGTGTCACGGAGGTGTTGGGAGGTGTGTTTGATCAGCTAACGACTGTACAGTCGGCTTAAGGTCTCAAGCATCGTAAATGCTAACATATGACCATTATAGCATTAATATTGTGTGCAAGCAAATTGGAAACACAACTCCAAGCCTCCTCAGCTCTAGAGGAGCTGGTGCTGAGTCTGAACTTGGAAGCCAGTCTGTTTCTTTCTGCAAGCCAAGACAAAGTCCTGGCTCCTGCCTGGGTCTGGAAGATGTGGCTTGCGGAACGGCACCGGTGGCTCCTGGCTGTTTATGATCAAATAATCACGTAGTGCTAAAGGTGGTGAAGTCATTGCACATACTGGTGGAGATGATCTCTCAAGTTACAGCTGATCTTGAAAGGTGACCCTGGAAGCAACTGCATGAATCACCGCATGGGACCAAGGCCTTCGATACTTCCTACAGCAACAGCAAAGCTTCTGTCGCATCTTTTCCCATCAGTGAGATGGGATGGCTTCCCCCTTCTCTAGTGCTGTTAATTTCCAAGTTATAATATTGCCTTTCTCTGTTACCTAGGAATCCAACACATGACTGGCTTTTCCTTCATAAGCCATGTGGCTTCAAAGGCCACAAAAGTCCTTTCATCCCATGTAGAAATCTCCAGATACGACATCAAATTAATCCCTGGCTAAGCTCCATTGGAGTTACATCTGGAATAAATCCGATAGTGCCATTGGATACATATAACTTGTCTTCTGTAGCTAGAACAGCAATTATGGAACATGCCTCCCCCTTTCAACTTCCAGTTCATTAATTGCCAGCTCTCCTTTTGGAGGCCGTCGAAAGCTGCATCACTTGAATTCAAGACGTACTACTTGTTTCTATAAAACACATCGAATTTTGCCTTTGAGAGTTTTCCTTTGGGGAAAGAGAGGGGGCAGGATGGGGAGGGGAGGAGGAAGGGAAGGGTTTTCCAGTTCTCAGGCTTTGATTGTGTATGCTATGAATATGAAGGTTTGAAATGAAACACCCAATAAAATGAAGCTTTAAAAATAAAATGAAGAATTTGAAAGTTTTAAGCTTTATCATTTTTTTCTTTTCTTTCAGTAGTAGCTAATATCTGGGGTTTTCATTGGTTCATTCTGCCTTTGCAGTGCAAGCCAGCAGTAAGCCGAAGCAGGTCCTCCAGTTTAAGTCTAACAGTTGAAAGTGCTTTAGAAAGCTTTGATTTCCTGAACACCTCTGACTTTGATGATGAGGATGGTGGTGGTGTGGAGGTTTGTAATGGTGGAGGAGGTGCAGACTCAGTATTTTCAGATACTGAGATTGAGAAGAATAGGTAAGTTTGCAGTAACTGCCAGCTGTGCTTACACCAAACTGACACCCTAGCTCTTTGTCGCTAACAGGGGATCCCGGTGCATACATTATTCAAGGAAGACTGACTAATCCTTGATGAGTTTATAGGGTCAGAGGGTTCCCCATGGCTGCTGCATACAAAATCTTTTTTTTTTCCTGTTCAAATATACGCAATCTGTTCTCCAAAGGAGAAGAGTAACTTAAATTAAGCTGATATCAATACTGACAGAGCTTCTTCCTTGACATAGGTTTGGACCTGGCTTTCCTTGGATGTAATTACTAATTCCTCTGTGATTTTTCCCCCCTCCCTTTGTCTTTTCTCTCTAGCCGAATGAGTCTTTGCAGTGGATTAAGCTTGTCAGTAACAATAACACAGGGCCAGATTTAAGCAGCATGGTGTAGGTTTCCTTTGGAATATAAGAGTGATGACTGGTACTCTGTTCATGGCCCTGCGTGTTACCTGCCCTTCTTTCATCACTTTTGGTCTTTCTTTATTAAAAAAAAAAAAAAAAAAAAAAAAAAAAAAAAAAAAAAAAAAGCTGTGGTGTTTGTGCTGTGGTCTGCCATTGTCGTGTGACCTTAAGATGCTGTGTTTCAATCATTAGATCCTGAAAGCATGTTTGCATCCCCAGAGCCAATATGATGCCCAACAGGTACATAAGTGGCACTAGAGCAGGGAGAAAAAGGAACGTGATTCCCTTGCAGCCCGTGCTTTCCAGCCAGGAAGCTTATTGTGGCCCGTTTAAAACAATTTTGAGTGCAAACAGGCAACCACCATGCAGTTCCCTGCATCTCATTGCATCTCCTCTTCCCAGAATAAGACACGGAGGGAAGAAAAACATGGAAGTTTGGGTTGCTTGCTAAACTGGCATTCTGAGCTCAGTTCAGTCTGCATTGATTTAAGGATCTGGCTTCAACCAGGCACTTTAGCATAAATTTAACTTGAACAGCAGAAATTTAAGTTGATTATAAGCTAACTTGGAAAGCAACTAAAATCTTTTAAATTAAAGTAGAAGTTAAAATTTTCTTTTTTTTCCCCTCTTGCTCATCCCCAGACAGTGTAGATTCCCGCTTCCATTTTCAGATGTGTAAGTGTGTGACTCAGTGTAAAGACTGGAAGCGTTTAAACTTCTGAACTTACAGCCAAATACACTTGTCATCTGGGGACTGACCTCGGGCTTTGCATTTAAACGTAGGGAGGACCATTTGGACAAGGAGACAATGCTGGAAATAATGATTTAAAACACAGTGGGACTAGCTTTATGCTCTTAAAGAAATGATTTGCAAAATAAACTGTATATGTTGTGCCTAAAACAGCAGATGAAAACATCACGTCACTTACTCCAGCAGTGGTTTTCCCTTCCTTCTGCAATGGGCATTAAATTTGGCACCAGGAGGACAGGGAAACCGCAGAGCCGTTCTTAAGCAGCTCGGTGCTTGGGATGGCGCAAATTGTAATGGTGCTTAATCCAGAGCGACTGGGGAGATGATTTACCAGCAGATGGGAGGAAACACTGTCACCACCAAGTGACAGTAACTGGGGGTTGAAAAGGCTTGCTGGTGAAGGCATCGCATCATTCGAGGCAAACCAGTCAGGGGATAGACAGCGAGCTGCCCCCTTGGTGGGCACAGCCCTTCCGTCCCCGGCCAGGGCAGCACTGCTCCTTTGTGACGTGATGTGTTCATCGCAAGGTCTCTGCCTGCTTTCAGCTCTTCTGCCGTTCTCGTTGCTCATCACCTTGCGTGAGGGTGTCTGTGTGTGTCTGCCACGGCAGTGGTCGTCCCTCCACTGACCTCCCTCCTCCCTCCCTCCCTTCCCAGTTACAGGACGGAGCACCCAGAAGCCAGAGGCCACCTGAGCGAAGCTCTCACCGAGGACACGGGTGTGGGCACCAGCGTGGCCGGCAGCCCTCTGCCCTTGACCACGGGGAACGACAGCCTCGATATAACCATAGTTAAGCACTTGCAGTATTGCATGCAGCTCATTCAGGTACTGGGCCCAGCTCATCAGGAGCGTATATTTTTAAATTTTCCCTGCAGGCACAGGTGTGCCCACCACGTGGGGTACGAACAGGCTGGCAAGGTCAGCGCTGCTCCTGGGAGGCTGTGGGAAGGGGTGGGACAGCCACTGTGCTAGGGTAGGAAGGTGACACCCTTCACCTCCAAGGGGAAAAGCCTCCATCATTTCCATCCCGGCCCACCTCGGAGCAGACACGACGTGCAAACTACCGGGCACTTGGCAGGTGCTGCCCAGGAGGACTGATGGGCAGAGCAGCAGATCACGGGGGAGCCCTTGCTCTGGGTTACAAACCTCCACTGGGAGGTCCTCAATGAGAGTGGTCCCCAGTTAAGGCAACCCATGGCTTCAGAGGTGAAACAGAAGCCAGTGGCCCCACTGTTTATCCGAGCCCCAGACAAGGCTGCGATGTTCAAGAGCAGAAACTCATTTCTGCGTGAGCTGGAGAGACTATCTGCAACACGCACAGTGAAGGCAGTGCATGACAGCTCCCCTGGGACATCAAAATTGTCTGTTCATGCTCGCAACTAACTAGCACAACCTTTTAGAGGGCTTTTTTTCAGAGCCCAAGCACAGCAAATGTGATTTTAAACCTCCAGAAAGCCACTCCAGCAAGCGAGGGCATCAGGGTTTTCCTGATGAATCAAAACATACTGCAGCTTCCTCTTTGCAATATTTGACTCTTCCATCTTAAGATCTAGTTAGCTTGATTTTCCCAAAGGCCCACTGAAGCAATACAGAGCGAGTCTGATTCCGGCACCCTTGGTACTAAGCTGGATATTCTGCTGGATACTCTCACAAGTGGGAGAAAAAGGGAGGTTTTTGGCTTAAACACAAGAGTACACAGTAAATATGCAGCTGAGGGAGGTGAGCTCAAACTCTGGCCACACAGAGAGAAGATTTGATATGAACAATATTTACATGGACTGCTGAAGAAGATGCAGATGTCAGCAGCAGGGTATATTAGCAAGGAAAAGCATCAAATTAATAAAGACAGCTGAGTAGCTGATCAGAGCTGAGACAGTGGAGAAAGAGTGACCTGTGGTCTCTCTCCAGGCAGGTATGTCCTGAAAGCCCATGGCCTGTTATGCGAAAGTCAGACTAATATTCTTTTCTGGCTTTAAGGCTTATGATGATGGGTTCCTTTAGCATTGCAGAGTGTATAAATCAGAAATTACTTATGGAGATGGCTGCTTGGATACTCAGGTGCCTGGATCTGGATGTTAAAGATATAAGCAACAACGTATATCAATCAGGACCATAAAATACCCCAGAGACAAAAAACTGTTGACATTAAGGAGATCCCATGGTTCCAGGCAATGAATTTGCCATTGCTTTTCTTCAGGTATCAGGTGTTTTGGAGGATTTTGTTTTCTTCTGAGGTTTTTTTTTTTTTTTTTGGTTCAATGACTCCTTTTCCTCTCTTCCCATTTGTCTTCACCAGCAAATTGTGTTCTCCAGTAAAACACCATTCGTAGCAAGAGACCTTCTGGATAAGCTGTCCAGGCAGGTCCTTGTGATGGAGAATATCGCGGAGATCAGCACTGAGAATCTGGGAAACATCACCTCCCTTACTGATGGTAAGAGACAAGTTAGGGAGCTTCCTTCCGAAAGGAATTTGTTTGAGCACGCGTGCCTGCTAAAATAATTGCTGTGCAGAGCTCACCATCACTGCAGGAGATGCCACCGTAGTAATGTCAACTCACAGTTACCAGCAGATGTAGAAGTCACCAGAGCTGGTCAGGGACTTTATTCTATCTATCTTCAGGGCTGGTATCCAGAAATAAGCAGGTGAGAAGAGAAAGGACTTATCCTGCTTGATGTGCAGAAAATGCACAGAGGTCATTGCAGCAGTGGGGTGGTGGTGATGCTACCACATCAGAAGAGCCAAAATCTTGCACCTCTCTTTCCTGAGGAAAGACAGGTTCTGCCTTATGCTATCAGAGGCATAATACATCTCCTGGAATGGTTTATCCAAAAGACTATTTTTACTCATCTCTGTGGAGAACTATTTAGGTATTTGTGGTATTGTTGCCTCTATTTTGATACCTTGGAAGAGTGTGACAAAAACTTAGTTACTCACCCTTGTGAACACTCTGGCAGGATAGGTAAATATACTATGATGTATTTACTTCATATATCAGAAAACTGAGGCAAAATTGAGTGACTTACCCAAGGCCACAGAGCAGTGATGGGACAGGGACCATTTGCAGTATGCCCCTAGTATTTTGTGGTACGTAAAAGGATGAGACGTCAGTGCCCAGAACTGAATTGGGAGCAAATTTTCTCTCATCCTACCATGGGAAATGGAAAAAAAAAGTTACAAGCTTGGAGTGAGAACATGATCATGCTCTGTAAAGGTCATTGCACAGGGCAACCCACCAAAGAGTAACTCCATCAGTGGGCTGGGGTGAGTTTTCTTCCACTCTTACCATCGTTTCTCTTCTGGAAGTCGATGGTCTCAGTACAGCTTTTTTTCATAATTCATTTTGGTTTTGCCTCCAGCAATTCCAGAGTTCCACAAGAAGCTGTCACTGCTGGCTTTCTGGATGAAGTGTACTGGCCCCTCAGGCGTGTATCACACATCTGCAGACAAGATGATGAAGCAGCTAGATATCAATTTTGCCACCACTGTGAATGAGGAGTGTCCAGGACTTGCAGAAACAGGTACTAACTGCTGCAGAAAAATTGTGTCGGTCATCAAAGTGGACAACAGTTGTGTACTGGGCTTTGCTCAACCTTCATTGCTCTGTTTTCCAACCCCTTGGAGGTCTGTTTGGCCGTGGCTCCAAGGTCTCATTTGAAAACTAATGCTGCAACTCTTGAAACAGTTTTAGCGCAATATAATCAGATCAGAATAGGAGAAAAAGGTGACGTCAGCAGAAAATAAGGAACTATTTTAAAGTTTATGAGCTAATTGTAAAGTAAATCTATTCCCAAATATAGGTTTGTGATTCAGTGAAGTAGGAATCCTCTCACTTGATTTTATGTGTCTGTATAATGTGCATGCTCCATTATGGTTCACTGAGATGGCATCCAAGTGAGTCTATCTGATAGACAGGCCTAGTTGATAGTTCCTAGTTGGAGGGAGATGAATCACATTGAGTAGCACTCCCTGGGCTACAACAGAGATGTAGGGTGACTTGCTGAGATGTAGCCACCTGCACTGCAGACACCTACCCAGGACAGTCCTTTTCTTCCTGCTCCATGCTACAGATCTCAGAGACAGTGCCTCAAACTAGCTTTCTGCATGCCACGTGCTCACATGGAAGCATAAAAACAAGCAAAGCCAAATCCTGCTTCTGTGCACATCTCCCCTACTTCAGTGGCATCGTGGAGATGTAACTGGCAGTGCATGTGGATATGTCTTTAGCCCCTGAGGATACCATTTGGGTAGAAAAGATGCTGTATCAGATAGGAAGGTGCACTAGCCATCCGTAAACTGGTAGACGTTCATCCTTACAAAGATGTCCTCCGGTGATGAGAGCTAGACAGGGAGAAGGTCTGTCTAGCTTCTAACCTAACCACAGCTGAAGTTAGAAACATTGGGAAGCATCTGGCCTTGCAAATACATGTCTTTCTTTCTGGCTTTGAAGTGGACTGCGGCATTTTGCCAGCAGCTTTTGCTCTCATTAACACATCCTTTTGTCTGCTGCTGTCTACAGTCTTCAGGATCCTGGTGTCTCAAATCCTGGACCGAACGGAGCCCGTCCTCTACTCCAGCATGTCCTCCGAGATCATTACCGTCTTTCAGTATTACAATTATTTTGCCAGCCACAGTGTTCATGACCTTGGAAGCTATTTGCTGCAGCTTGCAAAAGAAGGTAGGGTACATAAATCCTGGTGGCTAACAGGGGAGTACATCGGTGTCCTTCAGAGTTCAGCACAAAACAGTTCAGCCCTGAGGCTGATTTTAGAAAAGAAGTGGGAAAGGAGAAAAGCGCCTTGGATACTAAGTCTGAACAGGTGTACATATCAAAGGAAAGGAGCTGATGCAGATACATCCTCAGTCATTTCTATTTCCATATTCGAATGGGAAAAAATATGTTGAAAGAGTTAGTTTTTAGGAAACGGCTGATGGTGGTAGGCTGGGCCCAAGGTCTGGGAAGTTTTCTGTGCCCGCTGCTTGGATGATGCTCCAGTCTTTCACCGTCCTTTATGGAGAGATGTTCTGAAGTGCTGAGACGTTCTCAGGAGCCAAGGGATCACAGCACCTCAGTGTTTGTCAGGCTCTGCCACCAAGGGCTAAAGGGAGAAGCAGATGCTCCACAGAGTGTGCTAGACTGCAATCCCTGGCAAGCCAAGTTTTTTTCTCTATTTGAGAGGGAGTTTGAGGAACCTTGCCTAGTTTTCATTTCTGGACATACTGGGGAGCTTTTGCTCAAAAACCTGGAAGGAGAAAGGCATTTCAGCCCACCTCTGAAACACGTTAGTCCTGACTCTTGCTGGCAGACATCAGTCTGCCTAGGAAGAGCTCTCACAAAGATGCCCTGGGAGGCAATACACTGGCAATATTGGGTTTCTCTTGTTATAAGGAGGATTTACATCTTCCAGCAGAAAGTGAAGTTTTGACAAATAGGTCCTTAACTCTGGGTAGGCTGAAGTGCCACCATGTCCCATGTAGTCCCTCTACTCATCTCCTCCTCTGGTAGAGCATCTGAGAAACTGACCCAGCTTAAAGCCCAGACAATTCCTCATGCAGACACACTGCAATATGGATCCATAGCCATTGCTTGAATGAGGATTTTTCAGAGAACGATAAAATGGTTTGAGTTGGAAGGCACCTTTAAAGGTCATCTAGTCCAAGCCCTCTGCAAGGACCAGGGACATCTCCAGGTTGCTCAGAGCCCCATCCAGCTTTGCCTTGAGTGTTTCCCAGGGATGGGGCATCCACCACCTCTCTGGGCAACCAGAGGAGGACATTTTTTTGTGTCCTTTGTGTGCATAGTAAAAATTGAAGATTGCTAGCAGGGAAAATAGCAATCTAAAATATCGAGATGATAAAATAAGTAACAAGGACCTTCCTCTTGCCCTTCTAGCCTCTGTGGTTCAGGTGCTGCAGTCAGTGAAAGATGGGAAACTGCAGCACAATGTGGCCAAAATAAACTCCAATAACCTTCCACCACAGCAAGAAGTTTTGAGAGCTTTGGCTTTACTTCTCAATGAAAATAAAAATGAAGTCAGTGAGACTGTGGCATCACTTCTGACAGCTACGGCAGAAAACAGGCACTTCAGAGAGAAGGTAAGTGGTAAAAAATCACCTATTGCATAAGAGACCTGTATCATCATGACATTTTTTCTCCCTTTGTGTCTCAAATGTCTATGTGTATAAAATAATTGCTCCAAGCTTAATTTAAACTGATCCAGAGGGATTTCCTGTCTAATTTTTCTGCAAATATCCAGGTCTGTTTCTGTCTCTATGTCAGTCTGCTTCGACCTGTCATTACACTAAACAGGTACTAACCAAAACTCTGCAAATACTTAGTGCTGTGCTCTCCAGCTGTCTTCCACACTTCAGCATTTTTGCTGGCCTGTCTCAGGCTTGGCTTCAGTTCAAGGCTTCAAGGTAACAGTCCCCAGCACCATCAACACGCAGAGACACAGGTCTGAGATTTTTTTTTTTTTTCCCAAAGGAGGCTGACGTCTGTGAGACCTCCTACCATTTCTAGAGGATATGGACTGCCTTGGGTGAACACAGCTCAGCTGTGAGATCTAAGATCTGAGTCAATCGGATACTAAAGACAGCAAGCAGGGCCAGATTAAACAGAGAAATTAAAGAGAAGGGAGAAGAGAAATAAGAAGAAATGAGAGGTTGGCTTCTATCCTTTCGTGGCAGACCTTTCCCTACTATGCTTCTTGTTCTCTGTCAGGAGAGAGTGAAAGAAAAGGCATTTGGAAGAGAAAGAGTAGTGGAAGGAAGGTAGAGGGAGGAGAAAAAGGAACTCACTCTTTGCTGTTGTTCTCTGTTGATCCATTCCCCTCTTTGCTTGCCCTCTTGTTCATCTTCCATTTTTGCAGCCTCTTAGTATCTCATACCATCCTTCTCCCTCCCCAGCTTCATGGAGGAAGCATCTTGGAAAATATAACCTACTCCTGGAACAGGTGTGTGTAGGTGATACCTGGTTCAGTGCCTGCAGAAGGACCACAAGGTGCCTTGTATGAGGCCATCATGCAGCCTTCTGCTGCCAATGAGTTCATTGCACAGCTGACAGCCACCAAGATTTACTGCTCACACTGGTTTTGTTTGCTCAGTAATAGCTACTAATTTCTAGGACCAAGCAGTAAAGTGGTCTAGCAGCTCATGCTAACCTTGTAATAGCTATTTACAGTCCCTCTGGGGTCCATCCCAGCCTGTTCATTACAGTCCCTACATTACAGAGACCATCTCAAGGGTCAACTCTTGAGCTACTTAGAGTCATTTAGGCCCATTTAAAGCTCTTTGGTGATTTATGATTGTGCTTCTCACTTTAATGTGAACTTCCTCACCAAAATGTGAGGATATGAATGTGCACATTATGTGAACATTCACGTGAACTTCTTCACCAAAAGCTGGCCCGAGACTGTAGGCTCCCACTGAGTTCTAACTAGTGGCCTGGCCTAGGGAATTATCCCACCGCATTACCTGTAGCAGGGGCTGTGCCCCTCTCTCCCCACGTACCCACAGTGAGGGAGGTGGGCTGCAATCCCCCTCTCTTTAGCGGGGCAGCAATGCCTCAACGCTCACCCTTCTGCTTCACACAGGCACAGACATTTTCATTGCTACTCTCTTTTTTTTTCTCTTTTCAGGCCTTGATTTATTACTGTGAAGCACTAACCCAGCCCAACCTCCAGCTGCAGAAAGCAGCTTGCTTGGCTCTAAGATACCTCAAGGTAAGAGACAAGGAATTCAGTTGTGGCGCTTGGCTTTACTTTAAAGAGAGGGCATCTAAGAGGTACAAACAACCCAACAGAAATAGCAATAGCAGCAGCAGCACTTTTGTTTTGCATTGCTGCACTGCAGCCTTTTCCAGATACCGTGCTGTTTGGGAACGGTTTAGAAGCTTTGTTTCAAAAACAGCCAGGCTCTGCGATGATGACAAAGTTTGTCTTTTCCTCCCTCTCATATTTGTTTTAGAAGACTTACTTCCACACCACTCAGGAAAAAAAAAATATTCATTTGTAGAGCACTGACTGAGAAGGGAAAAAAATCATCCCCTCTCAGGATAAAATCAGCTGTAATTCATGTGGGTTGCAGTGGAAGAAGAGAGAGGGAGAGGTTGCAGCTCGTTTTGTGACACTGCACAGAGTGGCTGGGAGCAGCGAGCACAAACCGTGCAGACAAACAGCTGGTACATCTGGGTGCTACAGCTTCAGCTAGTGACTGGTACCACTCCTGCCCTCCCATGATAGGAAGGAAAAATGTTGCTTTTGTTTTGGCTGTACAGAGCCATGGGAAACAGCAGCTGCTTAAGCTGACTGGTACAGGCCACTGGGCCAAAAAAAAACGTTTCCATCAGATCATGGACTGACTATTTCTCCCTCAAAACTGTCCTGTGGAGAAGACAGCTCTAAAATGTATCTTCATCCCAGCCAGACTGATACTTTCAATATACAATCCAATATTGTTTAAATATGGAAAAACTGTCTTCCCCTGAACAAGATGCTGGCAGGAATCTCTGAGAGGCAGCAGTGAGGGGCATTGCACCTGTGCTGCATGCAGGATGTAGTGGGGTTTTTGATCTCTCAGGAAAAGGCAGACTGGGAACCAGTGGTGGGAAGTGGAACTAGAGAGATGTAACCTAACCAGTGTAGCTCCTATCCATCTTAAACAGTAAGAACAGCAAATGCTGGGAAAAAAAAAAACTACTGAGGGAAAGGACCTCTGTCATTTGCGATCTTCCAATAAAAAGCTGAAGCCCTTCTGGCAGATATTATTTCAAGGATGAGAATGCTCTGAATGACGGGTGACTGGACGAGCTAACCCAAGGGCAGCCTCATCCACATCAACCCACGATGCCCGCAGCAGGTCCCACGCTGTGCCTTGCAGCGAGCTCTGTGGTGCTGTGGCCACATCGCTCACCATCAGCATCTGAGCTGTAGTCACCAGTGTGCACCCACTGCAGACTTGGCCTAAGTCAAGCACAAGCAACCACGTTCAAGACAGGGTGGTGAGATTTAACGGCCGTGGTAGCCAAGTGCTGTCTGAGAGCATCGTGGACCAGACCTGTGCCCCTCGGATTGAAAAGGCCGATACAGATTCTGTGGCTCAGAACTTCTTCCATGCGTCACACCGGGGCAGTACCAGCCCTTCCTTTCACTCATCTCCCTTCTTGTCATATTAAATAGCCTGACAGAAACACTCTGACAACTGCTGTCCCCAGAGGCCTGATGTTTTTGTAGCAGAGCAGAGCAGGATTATTCCTTGCTTTCTTCCCAAAATATAGGCAAAAATGTAGACATGTTGGTAAGCGCAGGTTTCGGTGAGGAGCCTGCGGTGAAGTGACTGGGCTGGCCGGCCAACGTGCCCCTGTTGACACAGTTAGGCTGAGAACAGCCTTCCAGGCCTATCAGGCTGGACATCCTCAGTGTGAAACTCATTTCTTTGCTGCCTGTCTCCCGTTCTTCCTGTCATGTCCGTGCCTTGGCACGCTTGTGGCCTTGTCTTGTGGCCCATCACCCAGCCTACAGTCAGAAGTGGCAGACATCGCTGGTCAGCCAGACTCATGTACAGACAGTAGGAAAATTAGAAATGGTCCACACCAACAGCAGAAAATAATGCCTTCTCCTAAATGCTCCCCCTCAGGGAAACCCCGTTCTCCATGTCCCCACCAAGGCCCTCCCCTTGGAGTAGGAAGGGCAATGCAGAGGACAGTAGCTATTTCCACACAAGGTTGTGACATAAAACCACAGTGTGCTGTGTGGTGCTAATGCGGTTCTTCTTGCACTTCCCAGGCTGCTGAGAGTATTAAAATGCTGGTCACACTCTGCCAGTCTGACAACGAAGAGATCAGAAAAGTGGCGTCTGAAACCCTGCTCTCACTTGGTGAGTTGCCTGTTTTAAAGCCATGTTTCATTTTCTTTTTTAACAGGGCAGCGTGCAAGACACCTGAGCTATACAAATATGAAACTCTTAACTGAAACAAAACTTAATGCCTAGAGACTCAAACAGATTAGAAAATATATATTCTTACAAATCATTTGTTTTGAAAATGATGAAAATGGACCAAAGAGAAACTGAATTGTGTGAGTCTGGAGGGGGAAGTAGAAAAGGAAAAATAGCGAAAGAGAAGCTGACAAACAGAAATAATTCATAATGAATTTGAACATCAAGCAGCCTTGAGGAAGCAGGACTGGCACACTGCCTGCTGCATGTCATACACCCTTCTCTTGGAGATCACCTCCGATCACCCCCACCATGCCATTATCACACTATCAAGTGCCACTAGCACTGCCAAGTGTTCATTGAATCTCAATTATCATTACATGCTTCTTTGGACAGAACCTAGCCTGCAAGTCCTCCTTCACACAGTACCTCAGGCACCTTGCATTGGCCTTTGTTTGTCCTTGGGACAACAGATACCCTGCTCATTCACCTGTAATCGGGCTGTGTAGCAGTGTGTGACTGCAAGTGTGGCTGCAACAGTTTCAGGGCCCCAATACTGCAGTGGCACATAAAAATTCTATTTATCTGGCCTTTAGGCTAAGCACAAATTTTCCCTCCGTGGGTGCCTGTCCATCCATCATTGTAGTTAGGCAAGCTCTTCAAACATACTCTCATTCAACAGGTCTGCAGGATTCCCTCTGCTGCTAGATGTGTTATCGCCCAGGCTATAAAACAACTAGCCCAGGAACAATTTTGTAAACTCTGGGAGATTGTACTGCCATTCTTCTAGATGAGATACAGAGAACATTTTGATTCCTAGTGGTCAATTCAACACACTAGGTGCAATGCTATCTTCAGGTGCCTACAGGTGACAGTACCTAAGAGAAAAGGATTTGAGACATGAATAGTTACATTTAGCAAACATACTGCTTCCTCTTTTTTAGATGTATATAAGTAAAGATGTGGCTAGACTTACTTCTCTAAAGCGCCAGGAAGTGAGAAATGGGTAAACTTTATATTGTCCAAAGTAGAAGTGGATAAACATCATCTGCCTCAAGTGTATCACAGCTGCAGCTGAGACCTTGGCAAAAACCATAGGTCATTTAGTAAGAAAAATGTGCAGATGCTGTCTTCTAATGATACAAGCCAGGTGTGCTTCTGTTTTGCTTTAAATAAAACCAGCAAATTACACAAGAAAATAAAAAAATAATTTGAACATTCAGAGCATGCTTAATTTTTCCAAGTAATTTCTGAAGTTGCCTTCAACTAGATAAATTTTAAGAAGAGGAAGAACTTACCAGCAGATCAGTACTTTCTAACAGCAGAGAATCCAGTATTTTAACTGTTGTAGGGCAGTGATATAATACATTATGCTTTAACATTCTGCATGCAGGTGAAGATGGGAGACTGGCGTACGAACAGCTGGACAAATTTCCCCGGGAATTTGTGAAAGTTGGAAGCCGTCGTGGAACTGAAGCTGCCACAGCTTTTTAGGTGGTAAAGAACCTGCCTGCATTTAACAGTCATTCAAGTAGAATGGAGCTGCACTTCAGTGTGGGGAGCAGAAGGAAGATGGTGAAGAATTTTATGAGAATGTCCCAAAATGTAGCAATTTACAGATTTCTTAAGGGAAAGCAAAATCTAAAATCTGGCTCAAGAGTTCCTATTGGCTCCTCTTTGCAGCTCATGATGGAACAGCTGGATGCTGAGGAACATTATTTTCTCAACTGATTCATAACAAATAATGTAATTGCAGTTATTCAGCCTCAGCCAACTTATGTGAGTTTGTAGAATTTGGCGTCTTCATATATTTTACTGAGTATTACATTTACTTCCTTGAAGTTGTCGTGAAAGCTTGAGATGTGCGATACTGTATCTGACAAGGACAAGTAGGAGGCCACCTCAACAGGACTGCAAAGAAGCTTTCTCTTCAACCCCGAGCTAAGCGCCTGCTGCCGTGCGGTGTCCCCAGCAACACTCCAGCAGCCGGGAACGCCACTCGGCTTGCGCAGTTTTGTCTCGGTAATGAAATACAGAGCAAGTTTCTTCAAGTTTTGCCTCCAGAAACAGCATGATGTAAACTCCGGGAGGTGTCATGTCGGTGACTCATTCTAAATGCCTCCGCTGCTCTTTTATTTCCTTTCTCTTGCCCTCCAGCAACGAGCCATCATTAATCCGGAGATTTGTGAAGAGGATCAAATAATCACTTAGGTTTCTGAAAACTAAATGGGAAGGTAAAGTGCATTTATTCCGAGAAGGAGCGAATACAGCTAATTGCACGAGTCACCAAAGCCATATGGTCTTCTAAGTCGCAGGCAGGATTGCATTTCATATGCTCTAATTAGTGGATCATAGCGTCTTATAGAGTGATTTCAGTACAAAGAACTAGAACAAACTGGAGTGGACCTGGGAGGCGGTAATAAACAGAGGGGGGAGTGAACGCATTCCACCACCTCACTGCAAGGATGAAAGACAGCGAGTGCTTCGAACTGTTGATTACGAGCCCGAGTTAACAGAGGAGGTGAATAGAACTGAACAGAAGAGTGTTCCTGTGCTGTGTTCATTATGCATGAAATGCTATGTAGATGTCAATTAAAGTATCCAAAGTTGCATAGACGACATAGAAAAGATTGCAAACAATTCACATCAAAAGGAAGCCTTGTGCGCCAAACACATCGGCAGGCAGGCAGGGGTCGTTCTGTTTTGCGTTTTTTACTGTGAATGTTACAACAGTGTACATATCTGTATATTTATAAATATATATATTCTTCCTTTAATTAAAAAAAGTACATTTTGTACAGTTCAAAATGCTTACTTGTTTACTGAGGAATATAGACTCTTTTTGCAGGTGAAATAAACATGCTATGGTTTTTATACCATGCTTATTCCATCAGCCGAATTGCAAGGTGTCCTTTTGTACCAACTTCTGCTTTTTTTTTTTTTTTAATTTTTTTTTTTTTGCCTTTAGTTTTGTGGCATTTGTACTCACCATACTTCCTATCACTTTTAAGTTATAATAAAGATTATTTTTTAATTACCAAGCACATCACTCCATATGTATAGTCACTCTTTCTATCAGCAGCCTCTCTGCTGTGAGGCTCAGGCAGCTTCCAAGATCATGGAATTCAGCTCCCAGTACCGTAGGTGGCTCAGTAAGAGCCACATACTTGCAGCTGCATTTGGGGCAATCCATTAGGGAATTGTCTGATCATGTTACGGGAAAAGGCTTGTAGGGAATATTTGTCTTTTCAAGCCTGGTCACCAGGACAAGACTTTACAACAATCCAACAATCACAAAAAGTTTTAACTAAATTATATTAAGTCATCTGCTAGATTTCTTACAGCGTAGAAATAATTTGTGTTTCATACTGTATCAGCTTTGGTAAGACTTGGAAGAACTTTAAGATCTTACAAACACATCTAAATTAGAGCAAGTGAACAACACACATAGCGAGGACTGCTACCTAAGGGCGGACAGAGAACTGCAACTTCTTGTGCAGTGGGAGAAATGGTGCAAGACTTGCTGTGTTTTGATATGCACAACTCTTGCATTTTCATCTTTCTGCTGGCCAAGGTGAGGTAAGTGGTGAACTATTTTAGTAACTGAAATAAACACACAAACCACAAAAGTAGGAAAAGGAGAGAAGGGATGAAACTAGTGAAAACGACTGCTCTTAGTTGTACCTCTGTGAGGTGAACCAAAGCTAATTTTTAAAAAAGCCACTTTTAAACTCAAATGCTATTCCGGAAGCAAGGGGGGACTGTGCCCCCTCAGTGTTCCTTCTCCAATTGCTCCAGTGTGTCCGTGCAGGCCTTTGCTCCCATCCCAGAGCATCAGCAAGAGGGATACGCTATTTAAAAAGAAGATGAGAATATTCTTATATTCCTCTGTCAAAAGCTGTTACCTGTAATACATACCATCTCACAAAAGCTTGCTTGTAGTTTGCACATTACAGCATGGAACACTATTTTTTTAAAGCAAAAGCTATGAAGTTATTGGGCTGTGGGTGCTGCATTCTGAACTGTCATCTAGGAGTGAGAGAGATGATTAGTTTACTTTCAAGCAAGCACTAGTACCCTACATCTCTACCTACTCCTAGTTTAAGTTCAGAACAAACCAGCTTTGCATATCATTCAAGATACTTACCAAGAAAGGCTCCACAAGGACTAGCAGAAAATATGCTGACGAGGCTCCAGGACTGTTAGCAGATTTCTGCTGACTACTTCTTCCCTTCTGCATGGAAGACTCGTCTCAGAAGACGCTCCTTTTCCTCTTACAAACATTTAGGCTTATCATATGGCACAGACCTGGGGAATGCAGAACTGCCTTTTGAGGCTGCTCACATGTACAGGTACCATGTCAAATGGAGCTTATATCTACTTTCATCTCATTGTAGTTTAAATCCACCCTTTGAGAAGTTTGTTAACCTAAAGCTGATCTGCTACACCATTATGGCCATGAAAAAAAAAAACAAGTATACAGCTCACACAAACCAGGTAGGAGCAAATCCTGCTCTCAATAAAGTAAATGAGGAAATTCACAGGAATTTTAGTGGGAACAGTTACACCAAATTTAGTTCCTATTGTGGTATCTGAGACTGACAAGCTTGAACTTGGCGTACAGATGTATAGAGGCTAAATTTCACTTTTATCATTAACACTGTGTTACAAAAGTAAATAAGACAAAGTATTAAGTCCTAACATGATTTATGACAACATATGAAAAAAAAATCACACTCTTAATTTAAGAGCAAAACCAAACAAAATCCCATAAGTAACAAACCCTTGAAAAAGTTAACGAACCTTAAAGCTTCCAAAACCAGAAGGCAAATAAAAAAGAACAAACCATATATTTGTCTCATAACTTACACATTTTTATGCTCGCAGAGCTGACAATGCTGCCCTTTCCTACCACGTTAATGCAAGAGCTCTCCTTTGTGGACTGGGAAAAAATACGCACAGAGGTGATTGTAACAACATGGACACTTATCAACTAGCAAAGAAGGAACCAGCTGGCAGAAATTAAAAAACTCTTTCTTAGGGCTGCAGCAGGTTGACCAATTTACAGATCTGGGCCACTCCAAAAAATTGTATTAGGAAAAAGTTCCTGTACCAAAATAACCCAGCAGCAGTGGAGACCGAAGTGATTGGGAGCTCACTGGGAAAACTGCACTCAGGAAAGGGGTTCACCTGGTGGTTTTGTCAGTGGCTTATTCTTACCTCATACTTTTCATGAACTATGATGGTTTTTCACTACCCCTGTCACGCCATTATCATCTCTCTGTGCTCTGTTGGGTAGACATAAACCCATCGTGTCTCTGTACTACTCCAGCTACAGCAGCAGTGTTAGGTTAGGCTGCCCAGAGTGTCACGCTGCTATCGGTAGGGCTCCTCCCGCACGCTGCACCCTGTTGTATACTGATTATTGCTGACTTCAAGCATTCAAAATTAGGAGTCAATAGGACTGCTGGACTGTATATTTTAAGGATAGACCCTTGCTTTGCTGATTTGCAATGGAGTTATCCTGATGATAGGATCTACAGCACTCCCCTTTAAATGGCTGCGGTGCCCCCAAGGGTACAACAGAGGCATCGTCATACCCAAGGGTTTGACCTTGAACGTGACTGATTGCATTTAATTACAGACAGTTGTTGGCAGATCAACAAAGCAGCAGCAAATTAGTTTCTCAGAACACCATTATCATTTGCTGCACTACTTTGTGTTATTACAAGAACAGAAAGAGAAATTAACAATACACAATAAACATTTTCTGCTGAAGAAAACGTTGATGATGATAACCCAATTCAGTCTCAACAACAACAAAGCACTGGAAACACATGGCCTTGGTAGATTTGGAAACTTTCAGCTCAAAATCTCAAATCCAGTTCTGAAAAGAAAACAACCTCAGATAGCCCTTAAGGAAATGAATACGCAGCCTGCTTCCTTGCAAAAATCAACGACCAGCTTCGTTACTTACGCACGCAGGCTGCAACACGTGACAATGCCGTAGGCCGCCACATAAGCAATACAATGCCAAGCACCAAGGGATTTCAGTTGCCCAGCCAAGTAGTTATTATGGTCTAACTCACTTCTCCTCCATGCATTGTCTTAAATACAATGGGTGTTTACACTAAAATTGGGATTATTGCTAAACCAATTAAAAGTTCTTTTCTTCCTCACACAAACCATCCACCCTCCCCACAGTTCGCTTGCCTCTGCTAGTCCCTGCATAGCTGTTCCTTCTTAAAACATGCGACACCTGCAAGTGGTCTCTCCCCCCACGCTTTAGTCTTACGTATCTGAAATCCCATCCTGTTGGGACACGCACACGTTTTATGTGAGAAGTGCTAGGATACAGCAGATGCATCGCCCTTCTGAGCAGCCTTAGGATACTTCAGCGAAAGAGATGAGAGCATAGCCAGAGCCGTTGCAATGAAAAGGAGCCAGCACAAAAGCATTTATGACTTCTTGGAAAGAATCACATTCTCCAGTTAGGTTCCAGAACTGATAATTTTATTCTGCTAGATAGAATGTTCTCTGTAATATTTCTAGTTATGAAATTTGTCTTCAGTGGTGTTGATTTTCAGCTGTACATTGCTATGTTTCAGTGGCAAATGAAGAGCTCCCCTAAACACTTAAAACAAAAATAAAAGGTCAGATGGTTGTAAGATAATTACATAAATCTCTGTATAATTTCTACACATTTGACAAGCCTTTCACACATGCATACAAAGCTCCTGTGCTTACTATGTAACATAGTTCTACTGCATGTTTTAAAAAAATTCTCAGGACAATAAATGGAACTTTACCCTTTGGGAACGTTTTTAAACAGTGATTAATGCAGCATCACAACACTTCTGACACTTTCATACATAATATTTCTTGTAACAGGCATAGGGAGATTATTTGATCAAGGTCCAATACATCCGACAGAGACAGAGCATGTTTATTCCTGTCCCACAATTGAGCTCTCATACCCAGCCTTCTCCTGCAGCATGTTTTTTCAAGAGTTCAGACAGCAAACTATCCTGCTAGTGAGTTCAAGTTAATAAAAACCATAGTAGCCTTGGTTTGAAGGTTTCTGGTGCAAGTGTATGCATGACTAAGTGGCCCATATCCTTTTGTTACAAAAAGCTCTTCTATGACAGGTGTGCCAAATGCTGCAATACATACATCAGCCTACACCAGAACTTGCACAATTTATTTTGTACAAAACCCATTTCAACGGAAGTAAGGATCCTGCTACTCAAGGGACTGTCTTGTCTCTTATTTAAGTAAAATAAATCAAGAAAGAGCACAAGATTTAAATCTAATAAGCATTTTTCTTTTCCATCTTGATGAAAATAAGGAAGAATCAGATGCAGATCATGCACGCAAATTCTGGATTTGTTACTTTCTGGCAGGTCTTTGTTCTAACAGCACCTGTATTACAGCAGTTCAGAGAGCAGGAGGTGAAGTGGTAGAAAAGGAGTTGCAGTTGCTGTCTCAGTGGGATTGAGATCTCAGTTGGATTAGCTGGCCAGCTAATTACGCAACATTGCTTTCTTCCCTTTTACACTCTGAATGCAAAATATTCTTGGTGTTTAAAAATAAAGCCACCTCTGAAGAATGAATGTTAACTACAAGTAATTTGCATTGCCTAAAGACCATTATAACAAGTTAAATCTTGTATGTGTTTCCTCATTTCCTATTGTTGAGGAAGTACTTTGACATGAAGACTGCTTAGAATCTGAGATAGTAGAGGTTTAAGTAACTTGACAGTATTATCTATTTATTTTGAACAGAAAACCAAGGTTACTCTACAGAGCAGTTATCTAGCACCCAGTTTGTTTTTTCTTAAACACAGCATTAGTGCAAGTTAAAGGACACACTTTGTCACTATTTCTGCACTGTGATGTAAAGGACTATGTTGAAGCACCCTCCAGAGCACAAACTGGAAGGTGTAGTCTTTTGTCTACAAAGTCCCCAGGAAAATATGATGCCTCACCTTCTCAATACCAGGTTCAGTGTGAAATAAAGTCAGAAAGAATATTACTTGCTAGATTGGTTCTGACATTCCATGAGTGTCACAACTGAAATCAGTTGTGAAATATCTGTTAACTTACTGACACTCACGGGAGCAAGATACAGAAGGAATCTAAAGGTGCCAGTCCAATAGCTCCACAGGTATGTTCACACATACCCTGAAGCATCCATTTTGGCAAGGCCTGATCCATAAACCAGAATCCCTGATTTTCTCCGCCTCCTGAAAGCCACTCAGCTTTAAGCTCTTCACAAGATATTGCAACAGCCACCGTATTTTATAGCCTATCCATGGAACATCTTGTTACCTACGTAACAACCACTTGGAAAAAGGACTAAAAAAAAAATGTATTCAACTTGCTGTCCCCTTCTACCTCAGTGCTTTCAACTGCAAGCATTTCCCCCTACCCCCATATGACTCTCAGATAAGGTGCTCCATTTTAAAGAGGGCTTTCTATTCCTTTAAAACCTTCAGAACATTACTATCTTGGTGAGAGGTGCCACATCTCTCAGTAAATACCAGATCAGTACTTTGAAAACAGACACTGAGTTTCCTTTGGGAACAGCTCTGAAGTGTAGGCTACCTTGTTCTCCTATCCAATTTTCAGTACAGCTGCTATTAGGAGCACAAACCTCCCACCTTTTCTTTATAAGTCTATAAATGTATTCCTAAGAGACTGTCTAATACTTTGTACTTACTTAAGCTTTCACTTATACATCTTGGAAAAGGCTCCAGAAAAAGATAGAAGCAATTATTGCAAAACCCCCTGAAAGACGTAAATCTAATTAAACTTTAGATCTTGACTCTTACTACCTATTCTTGACTTTCTCAAGTGCCATCAGCAGCACAGCAGCTTTATTTTGCTTTCCCTATCCACCAAAACCACTCTGTTCTCCATAATTCCGCAAATCTAAGGAGTTAAAAACTGTCCAGGCACTCCCTAAAAAACTTGAAAGCTTCCATCTACAGTAGTCACAATTGACTTACAAACCTAGAACTAGCTATTCCCCACTCAATACGAGGCTGTTTTGGTAAGGCAAAGATTTATTTATCAATTTTAATGTATCACCTCAGACCAACTGATAAGATATTTACACAACAGTTTGAAATACACAGTATTTGTGTTTTATACAAGCAAGTAAATGCAGCCTGTAGCAAGTTTTCCACGCAGCATCCACTGCTACACCATTCCAGTTAAAAACCAACATCCAAATGCTTCCACGAGATTTTCTATACCTGAGAAGTTTTACTATATCCTTTCAAGAGGAAGTCTGCAACTAAAAGCCACATACACAACCCTATTTAAGGTTGTCATTCCAGTTGCAAATTATCTGTTTCCTTTGAAGCAAGATCTGATATACTCTCCTTTAAGCCAGATGATGCTTGTGTCAGCCCTTCTTCAGAACTGCTGTCTGCATTGTCTCCACAATTAAGCTCTTCATTTTCTTGTTCATATTCCTCTAGAGCCAGATTCTCCAGTGTCTCAAGACTGTCAGGTGCTTGCCCAGTTAGCCTCTAAAAAAAAATAAACCAAACCAAAAGACAGTGTGAATTTAGTACTTGTAATAGTCAAGGAGGTAAGACTGTGCATATTGAATTAAGCAAACTAATTATCTTCATTTGGAGACTATTAATATAATTAAGAAATTCCTCAATCAAAAAATACACTTGAGTTAAACTCAAATTGCTACCTCTAATTCACAGACCACATCTGGCTTGTTGACTGTTAAGTCTTCCTTAGGTTCTTCAATAGGACAGGTTTTATCTTAGGCAAAATAAAATATGGAAAACAGCTTCCCAAGTAAAATATTACTATAGTACTATATAGGTTTAATTTAGAAAAATTACTATACTACAGATTAAGTTCATAATTTTTAATCAGAGATAATGAAGCTACATTATATCTAGATGAACTAGAAAACCTAGCAGTTTCTAGCACTTGATGATCAAACTAAAAGCTTCTCACTTAACCTGATCTAAGGAAGGAAAACATGAATTTAAGAGGCTGCTTTTGAGGCTTCTGGTTGTCTGATGTATCACTTAAAGCTCATTAAAGCCTCAGAAGTGAGCAGCCTACAACTAATAAGTGAACTTAACTGTGGAGGAACTGCAGAGACATTTCCAACATTAGTCCTTTTAAGTCACTTAATTTCTGCCTGTGAGTTTATCACTAACAAGCAGCACACCCTGAATACCAAAAAAAAAAAAATAATCAAGTGTAGCAGAAGAGGAGTCTTTCAAGACTGATCTAAATAATTGCACCAACTAAACATTAGCTTGATCAAGTTTACTTCTTAGCTTTGTATCCCAGGTGAGAGCTCAAACCCTACAGAAACAACCTAGATCATCTTAGTATCAAGTTTCCATGGCTATGTATTTATCACAGCTTCAGAGACTGTTACAATCTACTGCTTTCATGGAATCAGGGACAAAATTACCCATCCCCACAGGATGCTCAGAGGAAGAGGTTTTGAAATTTACAAGTTTATGAATCCCTACAGACTATGTGCATTAGCCCTTTCTGGGCCATAAAACTGGCAACTCCTCAGGGAAACCTTGACTTTGAAAACCACAGGCGCTCCTTTCTCACTCTCAGTGCTCCACTTTGTATATCCCTGTTTCAAGCTTAATTCCTCAAACGACACAGCCAATACAAACACTTCATTTATCCAGCAGCCTCACACAAACTATTAAACACTTGAATTCAGGTCATCTCAGAAAAGTGAAAACAAATCCTTCCTTTCCATGTCACCATCACAAAGCCTGTTAAGACAATAGGTTGGATCTTCCCTTTAGATAATACCCCTCCAGTGCTTTCTCATTACTCCTGTGGATCTTAAGCTGGAAAAACTCATCCCCTGTAAGGGGTTTTATGCTTCTGGATTTGAGCAATCCCACAGGAAACAGCTTAGACAGTAAATTAAAGAGTTGTATGAACACACAGAACAGAAGTCATGATTCATTAAAAATATCTTTGCTGGTTTCTCACTTTTTCATTCCACAACTTCAACAAAAAATTCAAGTACCTCAATCACACTGGTCATATAATGCACATGTTCAGCAAGGGACATTAGCTCTTCATTTTCTTCTTTTAGGCGGGCAATTTCACCATCTTTCTGTTCAATTTCTTTGTGCAGCTGAGTTCAAATTAAAAAAAAAAAAAAGTGTTAAAACAGAAGTACAATAGCTAGTGTAAAGAAATTAGTTTTATTTCACTAGCTACCTTTTCATTTTCTTGAAGCACTTCATATAGAGCCTTCCTCCTTTCTTCAGCCATTTCTTTCCAATATTGAGATGAAGGGCTTCCTGAAATAAGAACCTACTGTAAGTCTGTGATAAGACTGAATTTTTGAGATCATCTTATAGAATCATAGAATCTTTAAGGCTTGAAGAGACCTCCAAGATCGTCAAGTCCAATTCTCAAGCTAACACCACCATGCCTACTAAACCATGTCCTGGAGTGCCATGTCCACACATTCTTTGAACGCCTCCACCTTGGGCAGCCTGTTCCAGTGCCTGATCACTCTTTCAGTAAAGAAGGGTTTCCCAATATCCAACCTAAACCTCCCTTGCCACAACTTGAGGCCACTTCCTCGTCCTATCACTTGTTACTCAGGAGAAGAGACCAACACCCACCTCCCTACAACCTCCTTTTAGGTAGTTGTAGAGAGCAATGAGGTCTCCCCTCAGCCCCCTCTTCTCCAGACTAAACAATCCTGGTTCCCTCAGCTGCTCCTCAGAAGACCTGATCTCCAGACCCCCTCACTATCTTCATTGCCCTTCTCTGGACATGCTCCAGGACCTAAACATCCTTCTTGTACTGAGGGGCCCAAAACTGCACACAGTATTCAATGCACAGCCTCACCAGTGCTGCATTTTAAGACATTTAACTTGTTTACAAGTGTTCTATGAACTGTGATAGTAAGAACTCACTCTGTATAGTGTTTTCCCAAAGATTAGTTGTAAATTTACACCTAGACACAATTTTACAGAGAACAGAGATCCTACATGTACTAACGGCTATATAGGCAGAGCATTCAACAAGCTGCCTCAAGTATGGCAGCAGGCTTTGCAAGATGATGCTCACATTTGCAATTGTCAGTCTTGATGCATACCTTGGGGAAGACCAAAGTCTTATTCTCAAGTCACTGTCCACACACTGGGCTTAATCAGTCCCCCACTGAACTTGACATCCTTTCAAACTGGTTCTGAGAAACCACACATTCAGCACACTATGCCAAAACAGACTTTCATTTCAACTTAATTATTACTCACTTGAAAGCCTGTAGCTAAGCCAAAGTAACAAACTATGGGACTCCTTAACACTGCTGCACACTGAGTTTATGGTAACCAGTAGCCGAGAACCATTCCAAAACATTAGATATCTATACTGTATTTTCTATATTACAGAGGATAAATATCATTAATTCCTGCTAGACATTATGTAAAACCACTAAGCCCTTATCTAACTAACAAAGGAACCATGTTTCAAGTTATATTCCAATTAAAGGATAGCATTTTAAGTGCAAAAAACATTTCAGGAAATACCACATACCTTTTACCATGAGATCTACAGCTTGAACAACATCATTCATATTCTCATTTTCTTGCTCCTTGTCCACAGACACCTCAGCTTTACAAGCCTTTGAGGTGAACTTGTTATTCCAGACTTTCCTTTTGACTGAAGATTTCTTCTGCATAAGACACAGGCAGGTTTAACTTCAGAGCAATGTTTCAGCATTTTTTTTTTTAAACAATACAAACCTGTAAGTCTTTAAAAGCCCGTTTCTTCACATTACAGTTCTAGTTTACAGAGATCATCCTTGATATCCATAGGTTTAACACAAGAAGCCTCAAACATTTTCCTTAAGTACTCAGAAATGGCTAGTTTTTAATGTTTATTACTAAACTAATTGTAAGCTGAAGTTGTGTCACACTAGTTGGCAAATTATGTTTTTTCAAGGACATTAGTTTTGAGTTAAAAGCTCAAAAGCATTTCACTACAAGTAGCAATAATTAAACACATCTACAGGTTCTCTTTAATCCATACCTCATTACGTCGGCCAACCAGGCAACCGGTTGCTGAAGGCTGAATCATTTTAAGAGTCCGTCTCGGGGCAGCACTGCATGTGGTGTCTGTGAGGTACTTCTAAATAAGACAAATATGGCTTCAGACCATTGCTACTCTTCTCCACATTAACAGAAACTTAAAAGATTTGCCATGCTTCCGTTAAGATAACCCACAGTTCATCTTGTCAAGACAAAAAGATGGTACTTTAGTCTATGTTAAGGCTTGGGCCAAGAAGATCTATTTATTTGTAGTAGAGATGGACTTCAATCACATGAAGCTATGTTCAGTTCCCACCTCTTAGAAGGTCCTTACCCTTCATAAAGGAACCTGAACAGGTTTTATAGCAGAAATATTCTGACTAGATTTCAAGGTCAGTTACAATGCAGCGACACATGTGAACTTTAGCTGAAGCTCCCAAAGTTGTATTTGACAACAGCAGTACTAGACCCCAGGGGAGAGAGAAAAGTGACTGCAATTTCAAGTTTACTTGGTAAAGTCTCACACATCACTTCAGGACATAGCTATTTTTGTTAACTGAGAACACACCTTCAAGCAGTGTTCATTTAAATAGATGCGTTGCTTCAATTATCCATTAAAATGGATCTAAAGCTTCCTTGCTTCGAACACCAGACAGGCTATTGTTTTGTACAAACAGTATGTTTATCACCTTTCCTGTCATGCAGAAATACCCATTTCCTCCATTAAAACTTTCTGATTGGGTTGGTTACATTGTCACCATGGGATAGCAAACAATGGCTGACAACCAAGCAAGAATAGCCAGAATACAATGCCACACCAGCGTGAGAAAGTTACCAATCCACACTGTGCTGCATATGACAAGAGTTCACCTTTCCCACGGTAGTTTCTGCCACCAATTACCCTACTGTTGAACCAAAGGACAAACACTAAGTGCTGTGGGAACAAGAATCACACCGCGTCAGACACTGCTTGCTGCTAATGAAGGTTAGAACTAAATATACTCTGCCAAGAAATTATTGACTAATACTTGAGTTAACCCACTGAAAAGGTAAAAAGCCACATCAAGGAACTTACACCCTAGGGTCACTATAAAACAAGATTAGCATGTGTGTAAGTCAAACATATCAATTGGCAATTTTCATTAATACTAGAAATCTTCATTACAATCAGTCTATCCCTCATGATAGAGGGCTACTAGCCTCTATTTTATATCATATTTCTACAACTCCAAGTACAGCCTACCTTAAAAGGTTTTAAAAGAATATTGCAAAAAGACTGGAATAGGTTAAAACTTCGGTAACTTATCAGTCACCTCTTAAAAGGCCTAAATCCTTTAAGCATTTCCACCAATTCCAAGGAAAAAAAAAAAAAAAAAAAAAAAAAAAAAAAAAAAAAAAAAAAAAAAAAAAGAAAAAAAAAATCACATAGAAACACAACAAGCATAGTGTCAAACTAAAAAGGACTTGCTGAGCAGTAAGAAAAAAAGTAGTCATAAGCACATATGCCCGAGCAGGACAGAGCGTTCCCAAGCCACATCACCTGCCAGGAGGTTACTCAAGCCAACAGGACATAAGCCAGGTGGAAGCACATTGCAACAGATCCCTTTGTATTCCTTCAGTGGATATAAAACTTGTGTCAGACAGAGGGACCATTTCCCAGGGAACTAAGCACAGATGTCTGAATAAAACAAATTAGTTGTTCTAGCTTCAAGGCTTTAAAGCCTATACCTGCAGAGATCCTGATGATTTTCCTGCGTTCAGTTTCTGTTTCATTTTGGAACTCATAGGATCACTAAAAAGAAAAAAAAAAAAAAAGTTAAAATGTAGTAATAGCTGGCTGCAATTGAAGTTGAGGGACACTAGCTACAGAATATTACAACTCCAGTTTGCCAATTTTTATGACAGCAGTAAAAATTCACTCACGAGTCGCGCGGTGGGCAGGCCCTCACAGAGCCCTTGGAGCCCTTCCCTGGGGCTGAGGGGGAACCCTCGTTTGGCAGCCACGCCAGCCCACCACGTACCCCAGGCCCGCCAGACCCCCCCCCCCGGGCCTGGGAGTCGGGGGGTGTGACACGGCCGCAGACCCAAGATGGCGGGGGGGGGCGGCACCCCCCGCTCCCGCCAGCCGGGCTCGCGGGGCCCATCCCCCGCCCGCCGCCGCGGCCAATGGGGAAGCGAGGCAGGAGCCCGCCAAGACCCAAACGCGGCCGTGAAAGCCTGCGCCCCCGACACCCCCCAAGCAAGACGGAACCCTACCCCCAAACCCGGGACCGAGGACCCGGCCCCACTTCACCTCCCGCCGCTCCCGATCCGGTCCGCTCCCCTCCGCGCACGCACCGCCAGCCAACCGCCCCCTCCTGCCCGGCGGGCGGCTACGGGGAGCGCGGGGAGGGCGGGGGCGGGGTCACGTGATCCGCCGGCCGCTCCTCCCAGCCAATAGCAGGCCTCGCTGCCCCCCATGCCCCGCCGGCGGAGCCACGCCCCTCGGGCCGCTGGCGGGAGGAGGGGGCCCGGAGTGGAGGGCGGCCTTGGGGTGGGGGGGATGCTCCGGGGGGAGTTTTTAATCTTGAGGAAAGTGAGAGGAAATCTCACGAGTACAACAGCACGGGGAGATGAGGCAGCTCAGCTGCGAACTGCACGTCCTGGCCCTGTCAGCGCCTCTGGGGTTGGGGCACAGGCCTGTCCGGTGCGGCCCGGCCCCGGGCTGGAGGCAGCCGGCCGGAGGTGTCGGAAGGGCAGCACACGAGGCTTGCCTGGTGCTGGTCTCTGGCTCTTAACACCTTGCTAGGAAGTCTGCTGCTTCCATATCCAAAACCTCCCCCTGGCTTGAGAGGAGATACAAAGTCGATCTGACTGCTTTCTCGCTCTCATTATTTGTTGTGTTCTGTGAAGACATTGTACCGAACCAAATTTAATCGCGCACCCACTGTATTGTTTTTCATAGAATCACAGAATGGTTTGGGTTGGAAGGAACCTTTAAAGGTCATCTAGTCCAACCTCCCCCACAAAGAGCAGGGGCATCGCTCCTGTCACCACTCCTGCCTAAATACAGCACAATCTGCAAAACCCAGGAAGAAAATTAACATGGTTAAGCCACAACAACCGATATACAACAATAATTTTACATATGATATAGACTACAACTCTCCATTAATTATGCATAAGGTATGCTGTTAAGTTTCTTAGAGGCCAGTTTACAATTACACACTTGCAAATATTTGCACGTTTATCTTTTATTTATGCTAATAGTATCTTCTGCTGACTTGTGAGTCAGTTTGTGGAATTAAGGACACATTCCTTACAATCAAGGTCTCATAGATAGCTTAGAGCAGCTATCAACATTTTTCCCAGGCAATATTACGGAGCTATTAGAAATTAGGATAATTACAAAGAGAAGTATTTATTTAGCATGCCACTCTGTCAGTCTTCTGTTTGGAAATAAACTGTATGGCACTTACAAGAACGTATTAAGGGAATGTCATGGCCTGATGAAAGAAAGAAAGGCAGAACATAAAAAATGATGAATTAGGAAATCTTTAAACAAGGATAAGGAAATAAAGCTGATCTGTCTTGCATAAACTTGTTTGGTCTCCCATTGACCCATCTAAACTTTCATTGTCCACGATATCCTTTGGCAAGTACTTCTAGAGCTCAAATAGCTATTGTCTGAAAATCTCCCTCCTTTTTTTTTTTTTTTCTTTTGGACATGATTCCTATAGCTCCATTTGATGTCCCCAGTCCTTGGACTGGAAGAGACAACAAAAAGAAATGGTCCTCATCTAGGCCACTGTTACACAGATTCCCCTCCAGTTCTCTCTCTTGGGTCTGCTTAGCTATCCCTTACATGAAAGCTGTTTCATCCTTCTGCTCTTTTGTGAACCGAATGCTGTTTGATTTGCCTTTTTAACCACTGCTGAACATCAGGCTGACATTCTTGTGGAAATGTCTGTCATAACTCTGAGATCTTATTGGTGAAGCACTGGAACAGGTTACCCAGAGAGGTGGTGGATGCCCCATCCCTGGAAACATTCAAGGCCAGGTTGGACGGGGCTCTGAGCAACCTGATCTGGTTGGAGATGCCCCTGCTCCTTGCAGGGGAGTTGGACTAGATGACCTTCAAAGGTCCCTTCCAACCCAAACTATTCTATCATTCTATCTTATTCTTGAATGATGGTCAGTTCAAAGACTGTTATTCAATATGTGAAATTAAGATTTTTTTTCCTATGTTTATCTACATTGAATTTCGTTGAATGCTGTATTCACCAGTTACTCAATTCCATAATGTCCTTCTGCAGTCTTTCAGTCTGCTCTGTTCCTATTGTCTTGGATAATATAGTGTCATCAGCAAGCTGTCACCTCAGTAAGCTTTGTCTTCTAGCAAGAAAATTAAAATAACACCTGCAGAAATGTCTATCTAAATTGCTATTGTTCTGTTACAGTACTAAAAAAAAAAAAAAATTCATGCTCTTAAGTTAATTTAATCCTTGTTGATTATTATATTCCAAAACACTAGCAAATATGCTAAACTCTGGTCAAATATGCACATAAATCTTACCAGCCTTAAACCTCCTTTCAGAAAGATCTGGATATAGGTAACATGTACATGAACACAATATAAAATTATTCCTATTTTTATGTCTTATGTACTGTTATATAGCAATATATATATGCAACATAAAATACATCATGCAAAACATTTAAACTATATGCATGCATAGATTTATATAAACAAAAGGCAACGTGTGTATTTTATGGCTATGATACAATTTTTGTTATACTAATGTTTTTTAAGTGAAGCTTTCTCAACGATTACCCTTTCAAAATTTGGTTTTAATTCCTATAAAGCTTTCAGGTAGATTTACAGTGCAGAAGTGAAATAACTGCTTTTGGAAATGTTGATAATTGGAAAGGGCTGAGGTAATGGGAGATGGTTCTGATGTGACAGTTCTGTTTGTTTTTCCTTTTAATTTGTTCCTTGCTGGAGGCATACAATCTGGAGGTTTATTACAAAGGTGCCACTCCTTCATTTTATCCAGCTAAAGAACATGTCCTGTTATGAACCACCGTGTCTCAGAGTTTTCCTGCAGTTCAGTTTCTTCAGTGTGAAAGGTTTGTAAAGAATCCCTCCACTGTGTCAGAAGGAACACTGAGAGCTTATTATCAGAAGCTTATTCATAGTCTTAACTGTGGGAAACCAGTGTAATTATATAAAAATCTCACAAAAAGGTTTCAGGTTACTTTATTGTAATAATTCCCATTTTTGTGGCTGAAGGTTAAATTTAAATAGGGGCTATGGCCTTTTTACGTGTAAAATTCTGTCAGCCCACTACCAGCAGAATAGTCTTCAGATTGAGTGCAATATAATGCATTTCAGTTTGTGTGTTTCACAAAAAACAAAACTTTCTGTCATGAATACTTATGACTACTTGCACTTCAGGTAAGCCTAAGCAAACACACTGAGGTTTCCCATAGAGCTCAGCCAATTTGTTAGATTATTCATGGCAGTAGAGAATGTGTACTTTTTAGAGCTTTTATACTCCATTGCTTTTGATAAATATTACCAGGGTTGGGTTTTTTTTTTAGCAAATGACAACTGAAAAAAAGCTTCTTGGAGGACTTCATGTGCCTGGGAACATGGAATAGGTGGGAAAGCACTACCTGCTCTCCAGTAACTCAGGGGTCTGGTCTTGCTTCGACTTCTGCGTGTGGAAACTTCCCAAGCATTTTACAGAGAGAGTTTGGACTTGGCTATCTGAATCAAGTACTGGAAAAACAGTATTTCTACTTGACATTCTATGACAGTTACATTGTGCCTTTTGTCATGCCTTTACTGTAATCCACGGGTAATTATCTAGCTCTGAGGTGCTTAAGGACCCTTTTTTCCTACCTGCCACATTAAGTGCAGGTAAATTACATTGTATTTTTGTATTTTGTAAATTACATGATTACGTAAATATCACAAATGCTTTTCTATTTATTAGTACTTAATGGCAGCAACTAGTGTAACTGTTTTAGACGCAGAGAACTGCTGTGGAGAGGGTCAAGTGCACTACACTGCAGCGTCGCGCCGCTGAAGCACGTGAATGTCTTCTCCCAGTCCTGCTCTGGGTGCAAGCCTTGCAAAAGGGCCCAGGGAAGGAAGCCCCGAGGCTGGGTTTGCGACCTCTGAATCAATAAGCAGGAACTGTGGCCCTCGGGGTCCCTTGCTGCTGTTCTCCTGGCCCTTCTGCCCCATAAAAAGACCATTTATTTACGGGATGAAACGGCTCCCCGCAATCCGCCGGGTGACACTAGGTGGCAGCGTGGCATCACGCTGCCGAACGCTCCCCCTCCCTCAGCGTCTTCTTTTTGGGGTGTTACCGCTGTATAGGCGAGTCTTCTGGGACCGACGGGAAGTTCATCATGTCTCTTCTTTTCCCTAGGCTGCGTGTTTATAAAACTCTATCCAAATAATGAATCATACACACAGCACAATCCAGGTATCATTCATAATGCAAACTGGTTTTCTGTGGTGGCCACTCTCTCCAGAGAGTCTGCAATTTTTGTGTATTAGAATAAAAGATTGTCCTGTGCATAGTGACCCTTGGTGCTTCAGAGGTAAAAGGTTAAAAAAAATAATCTATATCTCACCTTCTGAATTTTTCCCTAGTTAAGTACTGTGTGAGTCACTAAGTCATCCCTTAAACTTCTTAAGTCCTAACCTTCTCACCTATGGTTTTGCCTTGAAAAAAACCCATAATTTCTGTAGTGGTTTTAGATTTAAAGATGAAACATTCTCTATAAAGACTAAGAATTACTAATCTAAAGGTACTTCCAATTGTGCTGACTACAAGTGTTTAGAATATTATTTGCAGACTGAATAAGTTGTTTTATATTTTACTCTTCTTCGTACAAGCACCTGCTGAGCAAATACAAAACCTACATTGGAACACGACTGTCTGATTTTTATAGATCAGACAAGTCTAACAGAGACAAATGCATTTGCACAGCATTAACTGAGAACTTAAGTTAAAGATGAAGGAGCACAGTGACAAAGAGTCAACAGATTTTCAGATACCAAAATACTTTGTCCAATGGACAAAGGTTTATGTACAAATTGCAGGCAATGTGCATGAACAAATACAAATTTTAGAGACAGGACATGCATTTGTTATACAAAACAAAGGGCCAAGCTGTTTAACAAATCATGACTACCATACTCAAAGAGGCAATTGATTGGATGTCAGTGTTTGGGGAAGTTATCTTCTCAGCAAAGGCAGTGAGAACCTTTAGTTATTTTTGACACCACAATTGCACATACTCAGCACTCCTAAACAAGTCAGGAAAGCACAACCTGGACAACCAAAAAATAAGAACACACATTATTAAGTGTAATTAAAATGTATCTATATACACATAGTGATTAAGATGGAACAAACCCAGCAAGACAGTAGGTGTAGTTCAACCCACATTTAGGATCACGTGCTGAAGAATGTATGGTTCACTTGACAACCACAGCCCCACAACTAGAAGGCAGGACATAGGGACGTGATGAATGAAGCTTAATATTGCAGCAGTAGCTGTGCAACAGATATAGAGTTGTCCACAGCATGATGTAAGGAATGTTTTCCACATTAAACGTCGCCATTTCTCTACACAAAAGCATTCCTGTTATGCCTTGGAAACTAATGTTTGCTCTAAAGGCAGAAAGAGTCAATCAGAGTGTACTCTGAAGTGTATAGAACAGTCTTAATTGCCACCTAATTTGTCTTGTTTCAACTTAGAAAGGAATATTAACTTCTTTTTGTCTGATGCATAACCATTTGGCACTGAATTAATCATAGTTCTGTTTTTGAAGCAAGTAGCTTCAGGGCTGATAGTACTTCTAACATAAAGAGCCAGTACAGTTTGCATGGAAAGTATAAACAGAAAGATAACACAATCCGTCTCAACTCTTCCTAACTACGTCTAACATGTGTCAGTTTGCTACAATCTGTTAAAAACTAATGATTAACTAGAAATTATTAAGTTTTAAGTAACTAATTATTAAGCTAGAAATTAAGAGCAGAGGCATTAGAGTACAATCCTGCCCACATGCTTATGAGTAAACATTTAGTTCTAAATACGGGAGTTGGACTCTGAAATCGCAGAAATTTGGGGAAAAAAAAAAACCAACAAATAAACTAAGGTGTTTCTACAAAGTTACCAGTCCTTTTTAATTTACAGAAAACCCCACAACTTATTCAACTGAAATGTGAAAAAAAGCTACAGTGCTTAACTTCACTGAAAACAGCAAGGAAACAATAAAATGGTGAATAGAAAACACAAGTTTTTCAGAACAGAAAGGGAAAAAGTATACAAGCAATTGGACAGTCCAAACTTGCAGTGCTTCTCAAAACTCCATTACTCAAACGCTTTATGTCCCAAGGAATATATTTTTGTGATGAGGTCTCTCCTACCTTCACATGGGTTATTGCCACTCTGCTTGATTCCGTATTTCTCCAGGAATCAAGCTGGAGATGAACAGTGTCACCGACCTGCTGCAGAGACCGAAGTCCCTTGGGATAGGCATGCATTTGATTCCCCAAAGACTCCAGGGCCACAGCTACACTGTAACGTACAAAGTCCTCCTCACTTTGAGTGGGAGAAAGACTAAAGAACACCAGCTTATTTGTCTGTGCTGTGTTAACCAAGCAGAAGCCGACCCACTCTACTGACTGTTTTGCTCAGCCTGGATTTAACAAGCACAAGAAACACTATTTTTGCAGTGCTAATGGGATTGAAGGCTAAAAAAAGAACTATTACGTACTTTGCATATACTGACACAACCTACTTGTCGAGTTTGTTTTGTATTCCACCCACATTTCTCTCTCCTTCATGATAAAAGCTTTATCATTTTAAAGTAGATTTGAAGAGGGGCAGTCTGTCATGAGACCAAGTGTTATACTTGTAAACCACACACCATCTTTCAGGCACACAAGCCTCTCTTACAAATGATACAACACTGCATAACCGGTAAGAAGCATAACAATAACATACAATTATCTGGTCAAGAGAACTATGGATCAGTAGCATATAAATATTTATTTTGCTAAGTCTCAACTTTCCCTTCATTCAGTAAGAGATGTTACTTAATAATATATATTTTAACTAAGATGTTGATATATACCATTTTTCTACTATATGAGCTTCGTCATTGTGCATGATGGAAGAAAAGAAGCACAATTGTATAAAAGTAGGACAAGACTCAGCTGTTACTCACGGCTTTAATAGTGCAGGTATGTCCGTACATATCTGTATAATAAACACAGTTTGGTTGGTAGGTCTACTCATTTGTGTAAATGTTGTCAGAGTATCTTTGCTAGCCAATGAGTGAAAAGAGAAAAAATCTTCTCTGATTTTGGGAAGGGAGCTAGCTGCCTGTATAAGGAGGAGCAGCAATCTATACACAAGGAGCCTGGAGTGATTTCAGTTCCCCATTCCCTTCTGAAATGTTGCAAAAGGATTTGAGCAGCCTGGGTTTGCAGAAAACAGTTGGTGGCTGCTTGACATGTAATACTCTGTATCCAATCTCCTGTTTCCTCTAAGCATATATATATATTTCCTCTAAGTATATGTATTCCTCTTCTCATAGCTCTTCTAGAAAGTCCTCCAGAAGAAAAACTGTTCTTGTGCCAGCACTACATTTGACAAAACTTTTTGGACGCATTCCTCAACCAGACAGCTGCTCGATCCCTTGTGACAAAGGGCAGTAGCTATGGCTGCATCCCTACACTCGAGAGGGCAGCTGGAGTTACTGGGCTAGAAGAAAACTCCTTCCTTTCTCCTCTGCAGGCAGGCAAGGAGCCAGTTTCCTTGGAGGGCCTTCTGTGCCGGAGCAATTGCCACGTCAAGCAGTGCTGCTGCGCCGGGCCTTCTTTGCATCGTCTGTGCCGGCACAAAGAGGGTCACAGGCCAAGTGTGAGTCACGGCTTAAAATAGCAGCAGGCACAAGAGCGAATTTCAGACTGCAGCACAAAATGCCGTACAGGGCAGCTCGGCAAACAAAACTGCTTTGACTGAAAAAGCAAGTATCTAAACTCTAAGCTCTCGTTAAGGCCAGGCTGATATTACAGTGAAAAAAATGTTGGCATTCTGAAATAGTCCCAGCAGTGCAGAGCTAATGTAATAACCCTATTTAGATGTCTTGCTTTTTGCCTCCAAATACAGGGTTATTTTCAATAGGCATTGCTGTTAGAAGTGAACAGCAGTCTGTAAGTGGGTAAAAATTACTAATTTCTGGTCTGTTCCTTTTCAAATAACAGGGAAGTGTTCTGGGTAATGATGCCTGTGACAGGGAAGGCGAGAGGGAGTGCTTGCAGTGGAGGGCCTGACAAGACCAAGGGGTCTAAGGGCTGAGCCACGGCAGCTGCCTATGACAAGATAGGCAGGAGGAAAGTCGACGAGGTGTCCAAGAGAAAGCGTGTAAAGGAAAGGTGAGCTATCAGGAAATAACCAGTATGAAGGTCAGGAGGGAACAAGGGAAACCAGCAGAGACAAGTAAGAGCAGAGACCGGGGAAAACAAAAGACTGAAATCTACTGGAGTTTATTGGAGAGTGTCATTGCCATGGGCTTTGAAGCACAATCCAATGAGATAGACGGTGCCTGCACTTGCCTTCCGCTTGTAATCTTTTTTACATCGTTGCTGTTCTGGTGAGTCACAGGCGCCAGCTTCCCAAGGGAAGAGGGGAAGAGATGCCTTCACCCACCCCGGTGGCCTGCGTCTCGCGGCAGCACAAACCAGTCCGTCACTGTCCCCTTAGCTCCGGTGCAGCACAGCATGAACCTGTGCTGCCAGGCAGATTTTAGCTGCTCCTTCGGTTTGGGTAATTTTGGCACACCTGAGGGGAGTGGCGTGGTCCACCAAATGCCAGGCGTGGTCCACCAAATGCCCCAGCCCGATGCTGAAGATGGCGATTCCTCCTCCTCTCCTCCAGCCTCCTGATATAAAGAACCCAGCTAAAGTAAACCGCGTCCTCGCTTCGCTTCCGCTGCAGGGAAGGTGAAGGACAGATATAAAAGGTGTAGTATAGAAATAAAAATGTTTACTTTTCTCCAAGGATTAGGTTTGCGTCTCTGGACTGGCAGTTACTGATGTGGAAAAATCAGCCAGTTGCGAGCCCCAGCGGAGTAACACGCTGCCATCATTGCGGGCTGGGCGCTGGCTTCTGTGGCAAGATGAGCGCCGGAGGCAGACCATCGCCCTGGCATCTTGTAGTCAAACGCTGGATTTTAATTTTTTATCATTATTATTATTTACAGCTTACTTCACGTATACATCCTGGGCTGACTACAAACCCTAACGAAATAAATTAAACCAAAACTCAAATAAAAGCCGTATTTGCCAACAATGTCACGACGCTCGAAACCAGTTAAGCGTCCCCTTTACGTAAGACGGGACCCCGGGAGGGGACAGAGTGACTGAATTGGGAAGGGGGGAGGCTTGTGACGGTGGGGGGGT
>WHYT01016727.1:302324-323035 GCA_009806455.1 Tetrax tetrax
CTTAACCTGGTCCAACAGATTTGCTAACCTAAAAACTTTTCACCCCAACTAATCAAACACCTGGGGGGGAGAATGTCTGGAGAGAGAAAGAAAATAACCTGATAATTGGGGGGGTTGCTTTTTTTTGGGGGGAGGGGTTTTCAGAGGTTCAACATTGCAACTTAGGCTTGCAGTTAAAAAAACCTCTCAAAATTTTTTGACACCGAAAAACCTGTTTTCCGAGAAGAGCAGGAGTAAAACTTTCCATGTTTTCTGAGTCGTGACCATGAAGTGAGAGGGGAGAGGCCGTGCTACTGTGGTGTCCCGCTGCCCTGGGCACAGCCCGCCCGCTGCAGCCTCTGCCGTCTTGTGTAGAAAGAGGCTTAAGGAGAGGCGAAAAGCGTTGGCCATGCACAGCCTCGGCTAGCTGTGCTCGCTGTGGAGCGCAACAGCGGAGAGAAGGATCCCCGGGGGATCAGCAGCCCAGGGAGCCTGTGAGGTGTTGGGGAATGTAGGGCTCTCCCACTGCTAAGGAGCCCGGGTTTGGGGCCCCGATTTGGGTTTTAGTCTCTAGGTGAGATAATACTGTCCCTTAAACCCCTGCCCTCCCTCCCGCCGCCCTCGTCTGTGGCCATCATGATCCCTCTTCTCTTTGGCAGCAGTAGCCTCAGGGCGATGATGTGCCTAATGATGAGCAGGATGAAGTTAGAAATGACTCCGCTGTTTTTTCTCTTTGCTCCCCTGCAAACCAGCACTATGTTGTCTGTAGTTGATTTTGTTGTTGTTGGCAGAGAAATCTCATATCTCCCAGGATGTGCGCTCCTCCTTTGCATCCTTTTCTCTGCGCTCCACCAAGTGTAATAATTCTAAAGAAAAAAAAAGACGGGCAACATAGCAGTAGTGGAAAGCTGAGAATAATAATCAGTAGAGTCATGAATCTGGCTGGGGTAAAACGCAACTTGTAATTTCAGCTTTTTTTTTTTTTTTTTGTAAGCAGAGCGAAAGTGTCCGTCCCGTCCCCCTCCCACCCCCCATGGATTGGGCTTGTGCCAGTTGCTTTTTATTGTACACGTAAATCGTGGTAAGATTTGGGTTTTCTTTTTTTCATTCTTACCCACTTATTCCTGCGGCTAAACTGTTCAATTTTTTTTTCTTCAAAATTCTTAGAGGTTTTTTTTTTCTTGATTTATTGTAAAACCTCTTGTCCAGCCATGGCTGGACAACTACTTAGTTTGTTTCTTGACCCCTCCGATACGACATTCTCGTAAAATACTGCCTGAGGCGCGGTTTTGGGTCACATTAGCGTTTTGTCTATTCAGTCGTATTAGCAGGAATAAAACGACTTGTTTCTGTTGTACTTGAGTCTTACGAAAGGGTGCCCATAGTTTAGCGACAGTTTCCAAAGGCTTTAGTACCACCTGTGTTACAAAATGGGGGACCCAAACTCCCGGAAGAAACAAGCTCTGAACAGACTTCGTGCTCAGCTTAGAAAGAAAAAAGAATCTTTAGCTGACCAGTTTGACTTCAAGATGTACATTGCCTTTGTGTTCAAAGACGAGGTAAGTTGGTTTTAATATTTCTCTCTTACTGTGTTGCAATGCATGTTAACTGTGCTGTACAAAGTCTTGCAGCCTGATTGCATCTTACAGTTTATCCTTAATAGATTCCATTGACTTTTTAACAGGTTTTTTTTTTTAGTTGCTATAATATTTACTTAGTTCATGTGTGTCATTTTGGCTTTTCATATATTCGTAGTTTTCTAATGCAGAGGGTGCCAGTGCCTCATAAAATGATTACTTGGTAGCTTCTGTATTGGGTAAATATTTTTCAAAGTTAATGCTGTAATTTTTTAAGCCCAATTGGGGTCTGAATTGCATGTTTGTTGGCTGTTGAGTTGAAAAGGGAGACCTGGCTGGAGCGATTGCTGAAGTTACTGCGTTTATCTTCTTAAAGCAGAAGGGAATACTTTGCAGTTGAAGGGAGGAGTCGCAAAATGCAATATTGCAATGGCCCGGGCATGCAGGCGCATGTGAAACTGCTGCTACCATTTTGAGAGGGAAAAGAGGAAGTCTTGATTTTGCTTGGCTGTGTTGTCTGCTGCTGCTGGTTGCTGTGTGTCTGGACCAGGGTGGGGAGCCTGGTGGTATTTCTAAAGCTAATTATAGACCCAGAATTGTAGGAGAAGGTGAAGAAAAGTAAGTGCTTACAGTGAGTGTGCCAAACAAATGATGTGGAAGTGAAGATAGAAGCAAATGGCAACAGAGTACATAATGCAGGAAATGCATGTAGATGGGCACTGAAACTGTTTAGTCCCTCAAATGTATAGTTTTTACATTCAGTGTAATAGTTACATGGTTTTTTTTAATGAAGACTCAGTTCTTTGAGCTTTTTTAATTGAAAAGTTTTCTTAAAATTCGTGGGTTTGATTTGCTTTTTGTTTGTCGGTGCAGCTACAGATAATTGTGTTCCACCACATCTTCTTGGTGCTGTCTCAGAGTAATAAAGAGAAATATAAATGTTTAAGCAGTGGTGACAACTAGATTTTCTTAGATAGTATGACTTTAGTGGCTTTAGTTGGAGCATTCATACTACTTTCTGGTTGCTGTGTAGAAATTCGTTGCAAATGCCTGTTTTAAATCCTGTAAAGTTTGCTTATGTCCCAGTGAGCTGAATATGTCCATCCAGTACCAGTTTGCTTGAAGTAGGAGTTTAGCTCAGCCTAGCTTGGTCAGCAAATAGTTGCCTGTTATGTTGGGGTTGTGGAGGGTTAGTTGATAAATATGCTTTGTCTGTCATGCAGTTCTTAAATAGGTCAAGATTTCTTATGAGCTATAAGAAAGCTGTTAGAAACAGACATACAACTTTAAGTGATTTTGCATACAGCAAAAAAAACCCCATTTTTCCGGATTCCCCATAATGTTTTGGTCTTGCTTGAAAAATTGAGATATTTGTACTGAGTATAAAAGTTATCTGGCAACCTTGAGAAAGTTGACTTGTAGCTAACTTCAGACGGGATCTTGATCACCCACTGTTACCATATGTGGCATTTAAAGACTTCACTTTTCATAAAAAAGCCAACTTTAAAGTATTGCAGAAGGATTAAGAAAGCGTTGTTGCAAAGAGAAGCTTGCAGAGGGCTCTTGGTCAGCCCAAAGTCATGTATTCTACGAAATTAAAAGGCAGTTCTGTTAATCTTTAGATACAGCTTTAATGTTTGCAAGATTGGCATGTACATCTGCATCTCTGGAGACTACAAAAATGTGTTCAATGCTTTTTTTAATAAAGTGGTTGTACTTATTCTGTTAAGCTTATAAAATTTTGCATGTTAATTTTAGTATGGTTTGTGTTTAAAAGTCCTGACTTGTGTGACAATTACATGAATGCTAACAGAAAATCACAAATTTTGAAATAAACTGTTATCTATAATTGCCTATGAAGGAATTGTAATCTTAATGTAACCTATGTTTTTTTTTCTAGAAGAAAAAGTCAGCGCTTTTTGAAGTGTCTGAAGTGATACCAGTCATGACCAATAATTATGAAGAAAATATTCTGAAAGGTGTGCGGGATTCCAGCTATTCTTTGGAAAGTTCCTTAGAGCTTCTGCAGAAGGATGTAGTACAGCTTCATGCACCCCGCTACCAGTCTATGCGCAGGGTAAAGTTCGTCTTTATACTTGCTGAATTTTAGTTTGTTTTCAACACTTGTGCTTTTCTTTTGTGACTGTTAAGGCTAATCCTGCTGGTTTTATTTTCTCAACTCTTCTGCTGCATGAGGGTGCTGAGGGCACGTGTTTATGGGGTCTAGATTGAAGGGTAACAGCATATGTATTCTGAAATTCTATTTTAACATGCAGTGCTCAAGCTTTACCTTTCATCATACTTTTCAAATATGCCTTGGAAATGATATCTTCTTGCCATCCTTATCGTTTAGTACGCATATGTTAATCCTTGCAGCACCTCTTGCTGTACGACCTAAGTGGTTTTGCTTTATGAATATTGGAAGATAGATACTTTGTTAATGTTTTCTGGAAGTTGGAATTTATGTTAACTAGATACTGATATTAAAACTCGGTAGAAGGCAAGGAAGACTTTAGTTGTGCTAATGGGTAATACAAATGGAAAATTACACAAACACGGTAATAAGTACCACCTTTATATTATGTACCTTTATAGATGATAAGTTGCTTATCTGTATCTTGGGCTAATGGAGGGAATGTAAGTACAGAACTTTACTGCTTACAGGATGTGATCGGCTGTACTCAGGAGATGGACTTCATTCTTTGGCCTCGTAATGATATTGAGAAGATAGTCTGTCTCCTGTTTTCTCGGTGGAAGGGATCTGATGAACCCTTTAGGCCTGTTCAGGTATTTGTTTTTTAACTTCATTGATAAACTTGCACGTGGAGAGAAGTACTCTCTTCTTAACCAGTAAATCAATAAGGTGTGTGACTTCTGTGGATGTTAAAGTATGTTGCCTTTTTTTATTTATAAAGCAGTCAGTGTTTGAATGGCAAATTCTGCTTCCTGTCTTTATGCACTGTTATATCAGCACTTCTAAGTGTCTAAAGGACCTTTTGCAAATGACATGTATGTATAAATACGTATGTCATGTTAGTATTTGTAGAAGTGGATTAGATGTGTCTTTTAATACAATTGAACCTTTGTCTAAACATGATTGTGTCATTAAGAATTTGAATATCCCAAGTTGCTGTATTTTGCAAGATGGAAGAGAGTCTGAGATGGATCGGATTTTTGCATTGTAATTTTATCTTGAAGTAAATTTCAGACATCTTAGGCTATTTTTTCAATAGCTAGCTTTAGCTGTTTGCATTCAGATTTTTGAACAATGTTATATGTATTTTTTTTTGTGCTGGTTCTGCAATAACAGCAAGTTACTGGAATAAATGTGCTGTATTGTTGATGCACAGGGATGTTCTGACAGAAGAAGCTAAGTCTGATTTTATATATTCAAAGTTGTACCTTTTGAATTGTTAACATGTCATTGCAGTGACTAATGTCAGGGTTGGCAGAATGGAACTAGGGAATTCTCTAAAATTGTGCCAAGACTCAAGTATGTCTGTCGCTGTGTTCTCCAATTTCTGCTTTTTCATAAATGAGAAGGAAAGAAACAAAAGTGGTCGTAAAACCCCAGATTGAAGGAAATTAATTGGTTAAATGTGAGGTTTAGCTTAATGAATATTTTATTCTCCTCCCTCACCCAATGCAGGCCAAGTTTGAATTTCATCATGGTGACTACGAAAAACAGTTTCTGCATGTTCTGAGCCGAAAGGACAAGACTGGAATTGTTGTCAACAACCCTAACCAGTCAGTGTTTCTCTTCATTGACAGACAGCACTTGCAGGTAAGCTTATTTTGTCCCTCTTTTTAACATGTGTGTTTTGATCATAAAAAGCTTTTTCTTCTTAGGAACATCAGTGATTTTATCGCAAAGTAATTAAGTAGAAAAATTGATCGTGTGTTCATGCTTGCATTTCAAGGTTTCAGAGGAAACCTTTGCTATAAATAGGATTCACGCATGCAAAAAATACCCATGGGCCACTAGGTATAGTGTTCACATAGAATTAATTTAATGTTCTTGTGTTAAAAATCATGTTAAGGTGTAAAATAGACTTAACAGTGTTCTGGAAGAATTAAAACATTAGCTTAATTTTGGTGATATTACAGAAATTACTCAAGTGAAGAATGAATAGAACTGTGAAAATATTTTAGTCGTTAGAGGTCATGGACCAATTTTGAGTTCAAGCTGTTTATATGGAAGAAACGGTGGCTTTTAAAAATGTCTGTGGTGTTCCTCTACAACCAGCAGCAAACTAATAACTGGGCTGGATCTGCTGAGGTTCTGCCTGTTAGTTTTGAGTTAACTTTCTTGTTTAATAGCTTTTCTTTGGGTTTTCTTTGCCTCTAGACTCCAAAAAACAAAGCTACAATTTTCAAGTTATGCAGCATCTGCCTGTACCTGCCACAGGAGCAGCTCACTCACTGGACGGTTGGTACCATAGAGGATCACCTCTGTCCTTACATGCCAGAGTAAGGTACTGGCCAGCAAAATGGGGAAGATCACAGAATGCAGCAGTGGATTTTCACTTTCCTCACCACTTTATTCTTTCAGAATTTAGAAGAAAATGGACTCATGTTCAGAACACTATACATTGTGAAACTTGATCATCCTGGATTTTTTTTTTTGTCATTTGTATTTCAGAACTTTACAATTTTTGTTAGAAGTTTTCTGCGTGGACCTTGTGAAAGAGGATGCTCTGCGTGTTTCTGCATTGCATCAGCATCTTACTAAAATGTGAAATGAAGGGACTGTACACTGAAACAAATGTATCTGAAAGCACAAGGTGATCATTTGTGGTGGTGTTCCCATTTTGTGCTGGTCATGCCCCCTAACATCTCTAATGTTAACCATCAGTATTTGGAGGGTGAGAAGTGAATGTAACGGGTATAAAAGCCTTATTGCTTTGCGTTAATGATTGTATCAAAGAGCACTATCATTCATTTTAATGAACAGAAAAGTGGCTGTTACAATGGAAGTAAATGGAGGAAAGAAATAGTTCTTTAAAAAAAGGCATCTCATTTAATGTGTAGGCATTTTTTGCCTCTTTTATTTTGCTAGGCCATGTCTAAGTTTACTGGCACTTTCATTTTGGGTCTCTTTCCCCAAGTTGCTGTATAACTGTATGAAAGTATTCTTTTGAGTTGGATGCATTTATACAGATGAGGCAGACCTGGAGTCTGAAGTTGCTAAAGCAGCTAAAAATTAAGTAAAATAATAGCTGCAGAAACAATGTTGGTAGAGGATTATTTTTTCTTGAGAGTTGAGACTTGTAAACTTGCAGGTGAACTGTGCAGGAAATACTGGTTTCTAAAACATTTCTTATGGAAAACCCATTGAGGTTTTTTTCTTTTGGAGTAGACATTTATAAAACAATGTAAAATAGTGTTTGGAGTGTCAAAAGATTCTGACAACATTTTAAGATTGTGCAATGATAAAAGGAAGACTACTGTATAGTTTTGATGACAGAAGGCTCTGCTTAAGGGTTGAGTACTTTACTGGAGTAAAACTGCATAAGCCTGCTCCCTTTGGATAAAACTAGTGCTTACCTGTTTAAAACTTGTATTTAGCTTTTGTTTGGAATTGGAAAAAATTGGAACTTAAATAAATTAGGTAAAAGATGACTGGTTTTATTTATGGAAATCCTATGAATTGAATTTTAGTAGTGTCTTGCATCTTGACAGTGACACTCATTGCAAACACTGAAAATGTACACACTAAAATGGTATTAACAAAGATCAGTGGCAAAGGTGTTTTTACATATGTTTGTTTTGAAAGGTAGCTGTCAGAAATAATCGAATTACTAGCATACTGTTGTAGTGGTACATGGAGATCTTTAGTGCTTGGGTCAAAAGTTCCTTGTGGTTTAACCCCAGTCAGCAACCAAGCCCCTGACAGCTGCTTGCATACCCTCCGTGAGGGAATGGGGGAGAGACTCGGAAAGAAAGGAAGACTCATCAGTTGGGATAAAGACTGTTTACTGGGACAGCAAAGGGAAAGACAAAATACAAGGATAATAAAATACACAATGCACTGATACAGCCCCTCCTGTGCACTGATCACTCAACAGCTCAGAGTGATCTTGGAATGATCCAAGAGAGGAAGAGCTGTCCACCAGCCAGCCCCCACTTACATACTGAGCCCCCACTTACTTACATTCCATGGTATGGAATATCCCTTGTGTCAGCTGAGGTCTGCTGTCCTGGCTGTGTCCCCTCCCAGCTTCTTCTGCACCCCCAGCCCATTTGCTGGTGGGGTGGCGTGAGAGGCAGGAAAGGCCTGGACTCAGTGCAAGCGCTGCTCAGCAATAATGAAAATGTCCCTGTGTTATCAACACTGTTTTCAGCACAAATCCAAACCAAAGCCTCATACTAGTGACTGGAAAAAAAACTAACTCTATCCCAGCCAAAACCAACACAGCCCTACAGGTTAAACTGGAGCACCCTAGAAAAACACCACCTGAAAGCTGCAACTTCACATTAATAAATGCCTTAAGTTACAAAGAAATATCTTGAAAATGCTGCTTTACAGAATGTTGAGACTTTCTAGAATATTTAGTAAACACCACAACTGCTAATAGTACTTAGCATTTCCTGACTAAATTCAAGTGCCTCTTCTTTGGCCTGTAAGATGTAATATACCAAGTGTCCAGATAAGGCTTGAGATAAGGTTTTGTTGTTGTTTTGTTTTGTTTTTACAGTCTTGAACATTCAAGTTTGCTTCCTTTGTTTCTTTTTAATTTGTCATTTTGGACATCTCACAGTGGTGAGAACATAGCCTTAGTTATCTTGGTTAGCAAAGCAAGTGACTTGGTATTTCTTGCATTAGGGCTTTCATTTTTCTTTGTTCTGGTTTCTCTTAAAAGAAGCTTTAAAATGTTGGCCTGAGTAGCTGTGTACAATGCTTTTTAAATGTCAGCAAGGTTACGATCCTTAACATTAGTTCTCTGCAATACAAGGAACAACCTGCTCAGTTTAATTGCACTTTTCGTTTTGTATGGGATGCGTAAGATGCACAGGCCACTCATTTGTTCTTCACGACGGTGGTCCCAGAGTTAAATAATACTGTGCTTTCTTGGGAGAACACAGCTGTATAGTACTAGTTTTGTTAAGTGTGGTCTGTTCCACCCAGCTAACAAGTGCTATGCTTTTGCTGTGCTATCAGGTTGAGTTGATGGATTGTGTTAAGTTGGAAAAAAAAAAAAAAAGATAAAAGGGAACAACAGGCTTCAAAGAATGAGAGTCTCAGGGAGTGTATGAGAGCTTGTTCTTAAATCATTTGGCATCTTTGCAAGGGGTCTCTTTCTCCACTTCAACAGGAAAAAGATTAAAGTTGAAGTTGTCCCCCTCTTTCTCAATGGAGCTTCTAGTCGAATCTCAATGTTCTTCAGCGAAACGCCCTTCAGAAGTGTATGGAAGCAGTTCACGATATCTAGCTTTTGGTTTCAGGCCCTCTTTGTATCAGCTTAGTGGCTTTTTGGTAGGCCTTCTTAACTTCAAAGCGTAGGTTTTATCTCACAGAACTAATGTTTCAAAGCACAATTTGCGATTGCGTAAACCTAATTTCTTCAGCGGAGCTGTTTGTAAATACCAAAAGGGCTCTTTTGCAACAGGAATTTCGGTTGCTACCTGCTGATGGGTACTTGTGTGGCTCCTTTGGATATGCTAATACCGCGGATTGAAGTGCGCTTTAGTACCTCCCCTGAATATGGGAGTTTCACCAGGCTGTTGCTTGAGGATTTGTCAAGTGAGCTTAGCAAGTGCGAATGGGGCAGGGATAAATGTGGAGGCAGCAAAATGAAGTAGAGGCTCATTAAATCTTGTGCATCTAAATGAAGTGTCTGGTGAAGGGAAGCTTATGTCAGGTACTTCATAGGTGACGAGGAGAAGCTTTTTAAATGTCAGTCCGTGCGTGGCTGTGTAGTTTCCCTTCGGTTTTCAAACTTCTTCAGCTGCACAAGTGTTACGGGATGGGCAGAACTGCTTGTGCAAGCATTACCCAAATGTAATAGGCCCATAGCTAGTTTGGAGTTGATGCCCTTTGTCACATCTGCTTCAAACAAAGCATAAATTGCTTCTCGAAAGCTATTTTATTACACAAAAAATGCTGTGTTAAGTGATTCATCCAGTACTAGAAACATATTGACATTATTCAGTGTTTCTCTTAGAAAAAATAGTTGCTCAAACTGGAACTAATCTGAGTGTTGAAAGCTTTAGATCAAGCTAGTGATCTCTTGCTACAAGTTGATTTTTTGCATAGCAAAATGTTAAGCCTATTAGAAACAGAGATGGTGGAAAGATGGTAATTTTGCCAGTTTCAATTTGCTAGACGTTTTAAAAAATTAAATCTGAAAGATCTACTGGATCTGTACTTACAAAACAAGCAGAGGATCAGTTTGCGACAGGTAGGTGGTCTCGTCCTTGTGAGTGACTTCATCTTTTTGTTGTCACATTAAGGCATAATTTATTAGCTCTAAAATAACTTTAAAACCCGATTCAAGTGCCATAAAGTCCTGCTCCTTGTACGTGCTCTCAGCCTGAGCTCTGCAGGCTTCCTGCCCTGCCTGTTTCTGTTTTGCGGCTGGGTGAACACTAAATTTTCTTGCCCTCGTCATGTGCTGAGTCATGAGATTACTTGCAGCTAATGAACGCCATCTCATGTTAACTCTGCATCTCTGGGAGTTGAACAGTGAGAAAATGGGCACTTAAGGGTTTTTTGCTCCTTAAATGTGAGATTATTCTAATGGACTGTTACAGGATTAATTTAAGATTACATTAAGGTTCCTGCCACTGGCATAATAGTTGTTGAGAATTACTAGGCTATATATATTTACATCCACTAAGCAGACAGACATAGTGTGAGTTTACTTAATTGCTATTTTCTTTCATTAGCCTGGAAAAGCTGCTCCCATTTTTACTTTTGCATTTATTGCAGCAGCAAATTCAGAAGCTGTATAAGCCTACAAATTCTGGAACAGCTTTTTTGGAATGAAATAATGAGATAAAAGGCTTTGATAGTATTTTACAAAAGGGGGAAAAAAAAAAAAAGTTTAGCATGCATGTTTGAGGGATGGTGCTAGCCTGAGTGGTGTTTAGTCTAGAAATCTTTTTGTGGAACCAATCAGCTTTTTCATTTTAGTAGTTTATTACATACAAACCATAAGGCCGATGTTACTACTTGTCCCTTAGTATCATTAGCACTGAATAATATTCCTGACTCTCTGCTGTCAGGAATACTAAAGAGGAAACAGCAGTTCCATCTACAGTAGTCGGTGCTGCTTGCTGATTTGCGTGCCGCAGCTGGGAGTTCCCCAGGCTGACTGTACAGCGCCCATGCTGCGGAGGGGTGCCTCAGCTCTGCAGGGTAACTGAAGCAAGCTAAGTGATACGCCAGCGTGATTTCTCTTTTGCATGGCTGACTGAAAAATGCTTTTTAGGGCTGAAAACATCTGTGACCTAGTTCTGCTTGGAAAGGAGTTACATATGGAAAGGTCCCTTAATTTGAGCACAATTACTGTATGCTACAGCACTCCCTCTACAAGCTGCTTCTCTGGACTCTTGAAAAACTATTCAAGCAGCTGCTGCTTTTAAGCAAAATAAATCAAAGATCCAGAGTCTTACTACAGTGGCACAGCCCCAGGTACTGTTTTCGTGAACAAAAGTAGTTTGGTGGTTTGTTTTTTTGTTTTTTTTATTTTTATGTTGGTTTTGTTTTTCTGGATGGTAGCCAATGTGTCTTGTTTGAGCAGAGCTTGCAGGTAATTGGCTCTGGTTTAGGTGAGAACTGTATATGCTGCAGTGTCCCACAGCCACAGCAGCCTGGCACCAGGGGATCCGGTAACTGCAATCATTCAGTGAATGCATTTCAAAATCACACGGGTAATAACTGCCATCGTGTTGTCACTGGACTCTTAAGCAGCAAAAGAGGAATCAAAGTGCTTTTTTCTTCATTCCCATGGACAAGAAGGTAAGGGAGAGGTTCTGGGGTTCCTTTCTACCAGCTAAATGGTTTCTGCAGATGGAGAATTCTAAAATGGTTAGCGATAAAACGCAGTGGGAAATCCTTCCATATGCCCTGGGAGTGGCTTGGAGCCAGTCAGCAAAGCTGAACAGAACTGAACTGCTGTTCAGAACAGTTACTTAACAGCCTGATTCTCCCCACCCCCTGCCCCCCTCCTTTCCCTTTAGGTGGTAATACTTGCCAATTTGAGAATTCTAAACCAACTAGATCATCGTTAAATTGGCAGAGTAACCTAGGTGAAGCAGCTCGGCCACGAGACCCCTGTGACAGGTGCCCCAACCTGAAGGACGAACAAGGACTCCTGGGAGTTTAATGCCTGTTTCGGCACTGACGTCCTTCCTTACTCTCTCCCTGGTTTGTCACTGAGAAGTTGCTTCTTCCCGAGAGCTGGAATGCCTAATGACTAAATCCCTCCTCACAGCACCTTCGTCTGTGATCCGTATTTGGACTGTTGGCTTTAAACACCAGTGGGAATGATTCTGTTCCAACTCTTTGTTTTCTCAAGAGACCTGTAATGCGCAGTTCCGCCGTGGTGCGAATGCCTGGGTGTCAGTCCGAACGCATTTGTGCCCTACGAGTGATGTGAAGCCAGCGCGATGCACTTGGCTGACCTTGGCTGACCAATATATCGCGTGAAGTGGGAAGCTGCAGTGACTTTCACTGATAGGGACAAACTGTTTCACAACGTGTCGTGTACCACGATGTGAAAAGTGTGGACCTCTGTAAGAACAGATCTCTAGATATCAAGGAATATGGTGTTTGGTACTTTTAAAAAAAAATAAAAAGATTAGGAAAAAAAAACCTGGCACAATATGGGAGGCACAGTCTCATTTGCAGCTGTAAGATATGGAGCTTACAGCTGTCTGTCAGCTGTGAGATATGTAATCTAGTATAATAATAGGACTCACAAGATGATCTCACTGAGTCGCTTTATTTGCTTGCTTGTACGGGAATTATGCCTAAATTTGCAGTGATGGAACCAGGTCAACCTCACAGGAGATCTGTTTGTTCTGATGCCAGGTGGAACCATGTACCATTTGTCCTTCTTACAGCAGTTTTTTTCCATTACTTCCTTTGAGATTCAACTGAAGTTAGATACAGATTTTTCAACACGCAGGTTAGGGTGAAATCGGTAAAGAATACTTCCAAATATTAACTCTGATTTTTGAGAGTTTACTCCCAAAGCTAAGCAAGCTCAAGGGTGACAATTCCTTCTAAGATCATCTCCAAGCCTAAGTTGTGAAATATGTTATGAGGTCAACATGCTGCTGCTGGTGGAGGGATAACAGACAAGGTTGTCTTAAAATAATGAGCTTAATCAACTGCTGCTAAAATAACTGGCCTGCATATTAATAACGGTGCCTTACTAATTAGGCACCACTAGAATACTCTGGAATAGTTTGTAATAAGGGAGAAGAGAATTCACTTGTTACTTCAGGAAGGGTTTTTTTTTTTATGCTTCCCTCTCAGCCTGTACCAGTCCTTGCCAGGCTCGAATGGGAACAGGATAGTGTTCTTGCCACGTTGAAGTTTGCTGCTCTTAATTTGCCTGGACACTTTTCAATTGTAATTATGTAGATATGATGAATGCTAAGTGATAGAATGAGACCACTTAACTATGGTAGGTTCCTGAGCAGCCAGCTTTGGTTGAGGGAAGTCATGTAAAGTTCCAGTGGGACAGTTACACAAGGACAGAGTTGCCCCAGCGCACAGAGCTGAGAGCGTTCTCTATCTTTTTGCACTTCTTGAATCTGGTACCTCCTTCGTTCTCACCCTCTGACTTTTATAGTCAAAATTACTCTTGTGTTCCAGTGAGGGAGGTGGCTTTATAGTAACTGTGAGCAGTTTAAATCCTCATTTGTGTTTCCTTCACCTCTTGCACTCTACTACATGGGTAACCTGTGGAAGAAAACCAGTAAACTACGAATGAGGAAAAGGAGATGCCAGAACATGTTAATAGGAAGATGACCAGAACAGCAATTGCTAAACCCACTAGGCATGTCTACATGCTGTGATAGATCCTCTCTGTCTGCTCATCCTAGTAATTATAGAGGAGCTGGAGATGCTTAAGACTCATAATTGATCTGTAGTCAGAGGAAGCTGTAAAGTGAGAAACACCTTGATCCAATGAAGCATATAGTTCTGGTGAGCAAAGTAAAAAAACAACCACCAACCCCAAACCTTGCACCTGTACTTACGTGTCTTCTCAGAATTGCTTCAGCAAAGCTTTCTATAAATGGGATTCCAGATGATTCTGAGCATGAGTGCAAGTACTGAGGTGAAAGATCACGACAAATGTACTGCTGAAGAGAGGTTGCTACTAATAGAAGTTCAACTGGCATGTGAGCCATGTACACTTCTGAGACAGCCTCAGAGAAAAAGCTTTTGTTGAGAATGTATATACCAAAACCAACTGTTCTAAACTTGCAGCAGAAACACGTGCCGATAGCTTCAGCCCACTGTAGGTATTTTTCTAGAGAACTTCCATGGAAGAGTAAGTTATCAGTTATATCGCTTGTTTGAAAGTAATTTTGGAAAGATTTCTGATATATTAGTAAACTTGTTCAACTTCATATTGAAAATCAGTCTGCAGGAACAAGTTACTTAACTCATTGGAATGCACAGAAAAAAAAAGCCTTGACTGCACATTTAATCAGAAAATTCAAGTAACTAAAGACAATGAGTCACCTTCCATGACAAAAAGAACTATGCATGCCCTTTACTAGCGCAGATTAACTTTTTCAAATCTTCCTCTAGAGAAGAAAAACTAAGGTCATGGTTTATGTAAACTTGCTCTGCATATGTAGCACAGCTGTTATTATTACAGTATGACAGCCTTTCCAGGATTGTTTGTCATCAGTTTGAAGAAAGCAGTTAAACCTGTCCACAACAGTGCATGAGGAGACAAGTCTTCAGCTGATGAACAGCAGCTTAAGTCTACCATATTCAACACAAATCAGACAGTCTCCAGCCTGATGAAATGCTCACCAAATTTATTTTGATACATCTCTAACTCTTCAGCTAATGATTTTTAAACAAATATAGCCAGAACTTCAGGTAGGCAAAGGTTAAAAGCCCTAATGAGGTAACTGCATTTTCACATTCAGGAATCACAGGGAGACGATGATGAAATCTCGGATGAATTTGTGTACAAGGGTTCCACCACACCCTCACTCAACCACTCCATTCTGGTCCTTGGTGCAACAAGACTACAAAACTAGTAAATAATCTGTAAAAAGGTAGTTTCAGAAAGCTTTATTGAATACTTCAGAATTTGTTACAGCATCCATAAATTACATTCTGTATTAGCCTGCTTTAAACTTTCAAACCGGTTTCACGCTGTTATAGGAACTCTGTACTACCACCTTACAGAACAAGTAGTTTAGTTTGCAAGCATATATTGTGTTGTGTGAATGTGACTGTGACGGGCCTGCAGACCGGGTTGCTTTGTCACACAACGACACCACAGGCAAAGAAAACAGAAATCTCTTAAAACACTGACATGCTGTTAAACCATATGGCTGGTCCCGCAGCTCTCTCCTTCTGCTGTCTTGACCAAAAAAAAAAATAGATGCATCCCCATGCTATCACACTCTCTTGTTCGTTCCAAAAGAGGCACTAATTTTAGGCTTGCAGCAATTTTGATAGTAATTAAGAAATTTGTTTGTTTGTTATGGGAGTGAGCCTAATTCACTTTATATAGACTATCACAACTTTGTGCGGATGATGTCTTACTGCATAAGTGAGAAAATCATTCTATATGGGACTCCTAAGCCCAACATTATTTTTTAAACTACTTTCTTATATTAATTTCCTAGATACTTTGTATGTCTACCCTGTGCAATTAACTTTCCTGTCGCCTTATTTGTTAAATCCACGCTGGCAAATGCAATATTTCTTCCTTGCTTCAAAATCTGAGCTGTAATCAGTATCTCTTCTCCAATCTTAGCAGCAGAAGTATATCTTCAATGAAGAACAAAATGAATAGGTAAGAGGCTGTACAGGGCACAAATCCAAGAATATTCCTGCATTTTAGATTATCATGAAGTGGATTAGCAGAAGTGAGTAATAAACACATGTCTCCAACTGCTTGCGTGCAAATCCCCATTTCTTAAAGCCACTGAGTTTCTCTAAGTACTGCAGTGGTAATTCAGCATAAGAGTTCTCTGGGAAAATGGAGGACAAGAAACTCATTGGCTTGGTTCTGAGGAAAAGTCCATTTTGGAAGAGAAACAATTAGGTATCAAAGGCCTCAGTTAAAAGTTCAGCCCCAAGTCCTATTCCAGCTACTGCTGGCTCCCTATAGCCTTTCTAAACCAGTCTGGCTGGTTCAGCTGCAAAATGTCTCTGTTTCAAAGGCTCTGGAAGGTCATTTCTGTATGGAACCTAATCATAGGTTAACTGCTTCCCATACCCTGGTCAGAGAAAAGTCATGGAAATCTGGGAGGCTGTCAAACTTCCCAAGTTTAACGCTGTTTCCATTCATTAGATAACTCTTAGCTTTTATTTATGTTGTTGCAAGGGTGTGTTTTTAAAACACACTCTCCAGAGAATAGGAAGAAATTTCCCCACAAAACGCCTGGAAAGAGTTAGGAGGAACATGATACAGCCATGATCTGAGATAATGGAACAATACTCAAATGTTAGAGTTACAGAGGAGACTGTATAATTCCTGGATATAAATCTTACTGAGATAAATTTCATCAACCAGTCCATTTTTATAGATGACACCATGTCAAAAGTATGTCAGTCACGCCTAATGCTGATGTAGCACAAGCCCCATTAGTTGACAGGGTTTCAGTCTTGTTTCATTCTCAGAGGCTGCTGCTGCTCCTCTTGTGATTTAAAAAAAAAAAAAAAAAAAAGTTTCTGTTTCCCTCTGTTCTTTCCATTACTGAAATAGCTTTCTCATGACAAGCCTTTAAAAAGCTCCTTCCCAAAAAAGTTCTATTATAGCAATATTTGATATCCAATATGACTTATTCTATGAAAGCAGTAGTCTGGGTTGAACAAAGCTATTAATACTGCTTCACATACATTTCCTAAAGGTTATGCTACTCAATCATTTTGGATCACCTCCAGAGACAGCACTCTCTTAAGATTTTAGCTCTTATGTAATGGGGTAGGTGTATGTGATAGTGTAAATAATTCACATGTTGGCCTCTTGTTATATTACTGTAGGGAAAAAACCACAATCATGGGATAATTTCAGGCTTTCATTTCCAGTGATTTCCTGGTCATCACAGTGGCAGTATAAAGCTTAAATAGATGCTCCAGTCCCACCGGCCCAGTGGAGAAATCAGACTGTGCTGGGGGGAAAGGAGGGAACCTGGTAAAGATACAGATCACTGCCCACACACTTTCAAAGCTTGCTTTTTTTTTTTTTTTTTTTTTTTTTTTTTTTTTTTTTTTTTTTTGTTAAAAGACAGTCTTGATGAGGGGTTACTTTTCCAAGATTTTTAATGCTCTGTTAGTTATTCCACGTAGGATTACTTTAGTTCCAAACAGTCACAATCTCTTCATTAAAAGTAATGAAGCAAAGCTGACAAGATATAATAGCATATAAAAGAAGGTTTCAGGACAACTTTTTTTTCTTTTTTTAAAAGGTACCATGCCTTAAATTTGCATTATAGGAAGAACTATTCTCAGCATAAAACTACCTTTAAATGACCTTTCTCTAATGAGAAATTCTGATTCAATCTCTAATTCACCCTCTATGAGAGCATACAACAGAGCTAAACAGTTTCCTGTTTTAATATTTTTCCTGTATGGATTAATACTAAAAAAGAGTTTATGGAAAGCTGCTTAACCTAGATTTTGGTGTTTGAGGACACACTCTAACATATCTTCACAAGCGATGACAGAAGTTGAGCCTATTTCATAAGACTAAAATTTACCACATTATCAACATCCCTTCACATTCTATGAATGAATGGCTACCGTCTCTTAAATGCATATAAACAAATAAAAGCTCAGAAAAGTTCAACTCGAATTTGGCAACTAAATGGCAATATCCCCAAATACAATCTCCCTTTAATTTATCAAAACAAGACTTCTAAAACCAAACCTTTTTTAGGAGGATACTACAGTATAGAAATGACACACAATGAAATCAACACCATGTTAGGGGAAGAAAAGTTAGTACATTCTGGTAAACACGGTGGATGATACCTACGTGATGTTCATGTCCACGCTGACCCCGGGCACTGCTCTTTCTGTGTACAGCAACGCTGCTGTTGACACCACATCCACAAGTGTAGCTGTCAAACCTCCATGTAATGTGCCGCCTCTGTTTGTATGCTCCTCCTCTACTTTCATCTCACAAACAATTTTCCCAGGAGTTGCAGAAAGAAGTTTCATCTGTATAACCAGAAAAGGAATAAAAAGCTTACTGACAAGAGTACCAACAGCCGATACCGCCTTGAATCAAATGGAAAGTAAATCTTATTTTATTCTGAACTCGTGAGACACATTAAAAGATGGAAAATATAGTAATTCAACTGTTATAGTAGGTATCTTCATAAATTTTGAGCACAAGATTGTTGCCTTAGAAAAAAAATGTGTATTTCTAGTGCAGATAAATATTTAAACTGACAGCTTGACAAAACTTCAATACTTGCTACGCTCTCAGGAATTGCTTAGGAGACAATATTCTACTTCAGTTTTCCTTTTGCTTTAATCTGTGACTGAAAAACCAGATTAGAGGGGACACAAAACTACTCTAACTACCTGTGTGTACTATAGTTGTGAAGGTATATTTGTTAGCTCACAAAATGGAAGTGAGACTGGCAGTAATTCATTAATCATTATACCAAAGCAACCTCATTAAAAAAAAATCAGTATTTTCGAAGGAGCACTGCAAATGCTAATCAGATTGGCATTCCTGAACTGTAATTCACACTCCTGGGTATTCAGGGCTGTATCACAGCATCATGACTTGCCTATACACTTTTCTGCCAGCTCATAGGTGTTAAATAGAAAATTACAGTACATCTACGGTACCATGCCTCCCCCTGTCACCAACACAAGAAGATGGATTTTTGAGACCAAGAAGTTACTGCCTTTCAGTATCTTTAAATATTTTTTTTCAAATTTCTTCAGTTAGTAGCACTATACTTAAAATCTGAAAGCAGATGCAGAACTGGGATAAGTTCAGCACATATATAGTTAGACCTGCAACTAAGACTTTGAAGTACCTTTAGACTGTCACAAGTGAAATGTGGGCATAATATTTATCATAATTCCTACTAATTTTCTAGGTTTTTTACAAAGTTGTTTTTTTTTTTTTAACTTACATGTTTCCATACCGTATCAGCTGAGTTGAGTTAAATCTTTTTACTCTTAGAAGAAATTAAGACTGAAATGTCTCCAGTTGCACTATTGCTTATTTACAATGCAGTGTTAAGAGCTCAGTTTTAGCCAATGTCCCTTTCTGACAGGCCAAATGTATCAAAATTTTGCAGAGAAATGATACCAAGATAAATTATGATGTAGTACACAGTCCATCCACGAATGGAGAAAGCTGGAATTAAGCTGAGGGGAAATCACTGCGGCAGTGTCCTAATATAAAAATAGCACCTTGATCCATGAAAACCCCAAGTCCCAAACCAGGCATGCTGCGCTGCACTGACTGGAGGCCTAAGTTTCCGACAGAATTTCTAATGAGGACTTTCCTGACGCTTGACACTAGGAGCAGATGGCTTCCACTGCCGTCAGGCAGTGCTCCAATCCATCAGCAAGGCAAGGAAAGCATCTGGTTTCGTTTGTCATTGCTCTGATCTGGCACTAGCGGCCTGCTCTCCTTGACGAAAATAGTTCAGTATTTGAATGCTTCCCAAGACTTACGCAGCCAGAGCTGCTGGTTAGTACTTCTCACAGCCCTTCTGTGCCTGTCCTCCCACACGTCCGTCCCAGTGAGTGGCATGCTGCTTCGCCTTCCTGCCACTACTGCGATGCATTACTTCTTGGGAAAAAGGGCTTTAAAACTCACAGTTGTTAAGCCTTAGTAGATACCACACTGCAATTAAACCAGAAGCTACATCTGATGCTGTAGCTGAAAAGTTTCAGACTAAAATCTGTCTTCTCCAGAACAGGAAAAATCTTGAGTCATATTTAGTTACAGGAAGAAAGGCTTCAGGTATCTCCCAGAACTTTAAATTAAAACAAAACTACTTTTACTGTTACTATGTTTTTAGCATCGTAACTGTAGAAGGAGACGGTAGAAAAAAATCAAAAAGTATTCCACAGCAAGGTAAGAAGCCTGTCTCCCAAGGTTCTCTGGCTCCAGCCAGGTACATTTATTCTCCATTTAATAGGGTTTTAAGGTAAAGGAGAGTAAAGTTACCATGGTGAAGAGCTCACTAAAAAGTAATTGGACTCTGTAAATAAATGAGCTTCTTAAACTCTAAGCCTCATACTTTTCATATACAAGACTGAAATGTCTTAGGGAAACAGAATAGTCAGAGCTGCTTTGCATATAGCTACTAGTAAACGTATTGGATGATGGAGCTGTCAATGAAAGCACTGCTTTTGACACCAGGTTTGCTCCTCGTCAATGTAAAACACGTAAATTTTGACATGGTTGGCTTTCTTAGATATATTTATTGCATCTCTCCATGTCATGGTTACACAAATAAAGAGAAATCAAATGCAGGATTCTCACGTTGCAAAATTTAGTGAGAACACCGAAACTGCTTCACAGGAGCTCAAGGACACATCAGCTACACTACTACATATTACAGAACATCAGATGACACAACACAGTAAAATAATTTCAACTTTTTTGGACCATAACATAGCATTGCATTAGAGCCATACCAGTCAAATACATTTCTTTATACTAGGCCTCGTTAGAAACTTACAGAGCCCTGAAGTGCTTGTGTTTTCCACCTGACCTCAAGGTAAAGTGTGAGATGTTATAATAAGCTATTTTTTAATTTTAGCGTGGCCAGCAGGTCGAGGGAGGTGATTCTCCCCCTCTACTCTGCCCTGGTGAGACCCCACCTGGAGTACTGCGTCCAGTTCTGGAGTCCCCAACATAAGAAGGACATGGACCAGTTGGAGAGGGTCCAGAGGAGGGCCACGAAGATGATCAGAGGGCTGGAGCACCTCTCCTACGAGGACAGGCTGAGAGAGTT
>WHYT01016728.1:0-12162 GCA_009806455.1 Tetrax tetrax
AAAAAAAAAAAAAAAAAAAAAAAAAAGAGGACCATGACATGGATTATGTGATTATATATGCTTAAATCTCTGGGCACAGAAAACAGCAAATTAACACCAATCTTTTTTAAAAGTACCTAAGCTCTCCTTTGCACTATATTTGATAATCACCAACTAAAATGTAATTTGCCTTTATATATATGTATATATGATGCTCTGATGATGATAAGGCTCTGAGCAACCTGACACAGTTGAAGATGTCCCTGCTTCTTGCAGGGGGGTTGGACTGGATGGCCTTTGAAGGTCCCTTCCAACCCAGACCATTCTATATTCAGTAAGATAGATCTATCATAGCCTAATAAAGCAAGATTTTCAGAGAGCCCACAAAATTCTACTTGACCTTATAGCTGGAGGCTGAATTAAACAAGTAAAAGCAAGAACACTGAAGTAAGTCTTGAGATCTGGGATGCAGCCTTCTTCATTAAAATCTTCAAGGACAAAGGGGGGGGGGGCGGGAAGAAAAAAAAAAATCTTCTTGACTATCATAATTACAGGTTAGGAACATGAATATATGCATTTGTTTAAAAATGCTTATGTGTGTGTGCATATACATACATACAAAAATATTTGCATCCATATTTCTATATATATGGATAAAAACTCCACCTGAAGTTTGAAAGCCCTAGGACCACAACCGTTCGCCTCCCTTGTCTCAGACTCACATTTCACCCATTTCTGCAGCACACACAGTTGTCACACTGTACTTGCCTAAACAGTAGAATTGCAATGAAAAATTTAGGTCATGCATTTTCCTTTAGCCTCCACTATCGTCAAGACTTTCCCACCCAGAGACAAGGCTTGGGTTTCCGGAGGCAGCATTTTACTCACAGTATGATTAGGAAACTGTAACAATTACCTTATTATTTTAAAATGGCATTGCCAGTAAACAAACAAAATAAGATTTGCAAAGTTTGTTCATTATAATTACTAATACACACTTCCTGATCTGTATTTTCAAGGAGTACACAACCAGCAGCAGCACAAGACAGGAGTTTAATAATTTTCCTCACGCTATTCTAGAAAGTTAGCTATTGACATTTGAACAAAAGCAGGCACTATTTCAAAGAGGAATCCCTTCATCTCCTGAATCTGCCAGGAACGCAGTGCAAGGTAGGTTGCTGTAATGAAATACAAACCCAACATGAACTATATCTGCACTTCTCTAGAGACTAACGGGTACACTTCTGCTACCAAATATCGCATTCAAATGTCTTTAAATTGTTTAGAATACAAAATCATTGGTATTTTGCTCGGTTTTCATTTCAGTTAGTGAAGCATGCTATCATAGTTTCAAAGAAAAGCTGCTAACAGGTCTGCTAAAGGTCATATTAACAGTAGAGAGGTCCCTCTATCTATCACTGTACTTCAAATCATAGCAGAATGGTTAATTTTATTACAAAAGCATTGGAAAAGGCATTGATTCCAAAATAATAGTATAGCCAGACAGACAGCACAAGATACTGCATGCAACATAGTGGGGCTGAAGAGCGAGGAAACAAATAACTAAGAACCAACACTGAGAGCCTGCGGAGATAGTTTTGGGATGTGCTTGCAGCTCTCACAGCTCCTGGATTGACGCAGAGACCCGCTCCAAGACTGCACCTACCTACAGCAGCTGTTTCCAAAATGTGATAACCATAGTACTAGGGATGTAAATTTGAAAAGACCAAGGCTCCCTTCTCACTTTAAGGTTAAGGAAGTAGCAACTGCAAAAAGAAGGATAACTAGATACACTTGCAGTTTAAAGAAAACCAACATCTTCCATCCCTAAAGCAAGGAACTTCACTCAAAAAACCCACACTTTCAACAAAAAATGCCTTTGCCAGTTTTAAGGCTTGGCTGGCTACACTGTAATAAACTAAAATAATGAAACTTCATTCTTTGTTTCAGTCTGTAAAGCCTCATTTTTCACCAGGACGTAATTTTACCAAATATTTTCTCCTTTTTAATTCCTGCAGCTCATTTGTTCTGCTATTGAGGCACCAACTTAAAGCACGCAATGACTAACCAAGGAGACCCTGTAGCTGCAATGCATCAAACCAATTTTGTTGACCCTTCACGGGTCACCGAAACATCAGCTTCACATGCCTGTTTTGGAGACAAATTACAGACAGCACCATTTCTATCTCCAGCCTGCATAGGTGTACCACCTAGGCAAGCAGGAAAATAACTCTGGCCTGCCGTCAAGTTTCAATCCTTGAATTCAAAACTATATTCAAATACACTTGAATATAGCCAGTAATAAAATTTGATGGCCAAAGGATGAAGATGCCTAAGGTGTTTAAATCAATTAACGTAAAGTATTACCAGACAATGAACAGATAGTGAGCTATACAGCAGAGGTGATGTTCAATATTTGCGCTGAAGTCATACCTTGCTTGATTTCTACCCCAAAAAAAAGCTGCTGATGTCATTTACTATATACACTTTATTTTTTTAACCATGAAAATAGGAAACACCATAATTATTAATTAAAGGGCTTCATTTTCCATTGTAAGGGGAAATAATTTATTTATATAGAATAGAAAATAGAATAGAATAGGATAGAATAGGATAGAATAGAACAGAACAGAACAGTTTCAGTTGGAAGGGACCTACAATGATCATATAGTCCAACTGCCTAGCCAATTCAGAGCTGACCAAGAGTTAAAGCATGTTGCTAAGGGCGTTGTCCAAATGCCTCTTAAACACTGACAGGCTTGGGACATCAACCACCTCTCTAGGAAGCCTGTTCCAGTGTTTGACCACCCTCCTGGTAAACAAATGCTTCCTCGTGTCCAGTCTAAACCTCTGCTGGTGCAGTTTTGAACCATTCCCACGTGTCCTGTCACTGGATCCCAGGGAGAAGAGATCAGTACCTCCCTCTCCAGTTCTCCTCCTCAGGCAGCCAAAACTCACTTCCCACTGAGTTGCTTATAATTTGTTTAAGTAAGTTCCTAGACTAATGCAAGAATGTTCAAGACGAAATCCAGATGTGCTTGCACATCAATGAAATCCTAAAATGCAAACGGAAAATTGAAGGTAGACATCAGAAATAGAAATGAAAATGCAAGAAAACTCCTTTCCCAAACATGATCAGAAACCAGAGAGACAAATAAGATTCTTTTCCAAACCATATCTAGATTAAACTTAGAATACAGCAAAATTCCTGACAGAAAAAAAATTGCATAACACTTGGGATGATACAAAAAAATATCTAAGTTCACTTTTTCAGCTCCTAACAATCATTATCCTGTGAAAATTATGATACTCCTGAAACCAACTATTAAAAATAATTGCCATTCATATGGGTAAAGGAGTACCAAGTGCCAATGAAGAACATAAAACAGACAGCTCGCTTGACAAGTACAAAGAATTTTTTAATACCTATGTGAAAATAAGAACTAATGAGGACATTTCCTTTGATATTGTCTGAGAACAGAAGAAAGTTTATATACGCATGCTCGTATACTTTAAGAAAAAATTAAAATTCTATTATTGCACAGGCTTTATATAAAATACTAATTACTGCATACTTGATTACCCTCAATCTTATAGTTGACAGCATATAAAGCCTAATATATTTTGTGAATGTTTATGATCTGTAAAATTAAGTAGGCCACCAGAAATATGATTGGAAGGCATTACTCTTCCCTCTTCTTCTGAGCACCCACCTGCAGGATGCTATTGAGGGTGGTAAAGCACCTAACTCGCTGTGGCAGCCACCAACACAGGCTCCTCGCAAAATCATCAGGAACTCACCGCACACTCCTTAATATCGCAACGACGTGTACGCAGCATTTCATCACGCCATTCTGCAGCCCTCTTTTTGACTCTACTGAACTTCATCTTCTCCAATGCAATTCACTGAATTTTCTCAGCCATTGAGTTTCTGCATTTGATTTCTGTTGTCTTAAAACCCCACATACTACCAGACCCCTAGTATTGGAGTAACCTTGTGCTTTTATCAAAGCAAGCATTTTAGTAATTCCTAAATAAGCATTATTTATCTTAGAACAAGGATTAAACAGGTAAAAAGAAGATTTTAGAAGATTTTTACAGGCTGGACAGAGAATGGATTGAGAGTAGCCCTGAGGAGAAGGATTGGGAGTGCTGGTGGATGAGAAGCTCGACATGAGCTGGCAATGAGAGCTTGCAGCCCAGAAAGTCAACGGCATCCTGGGCTGCATCAAGAGGAGCGTGGCCAGCAGGTCGAGGGAGGTGATTCTGCCCCTCTACTCTGCTCTGGTGACACCCCACCTGGAGTACTGTGTCCAGTTCTGGAGCCCCCAACATAAGAAGGACATGGACCAGTTGGAGAGGGTCCAGAGGAGGGCCACGAAGATGATCAGAGGGCTGGAGCACCTCTCCTATGAGGACAGGCTGAGAGAGTTGGGGCTGTTCAGCCTGGAGAAGAGGAGGCTTCGGGGAGACCTTATAGCAGTCTTACAGTATCTCAAGGGGGCCTACAATAAAATTGGGAAGGGACTTTTGACAAGGGCATATAGTGATAGAACAAGGAGTAATGGCTTTAACCTGAAAGAGAGTAGATTTAGATTAGACATAAGGAAGAAATTATTTACTGTGAGGGTGGTGAGGCACTGCAACAGGTTGCCCAGAGAAGTTGTGGATGCCCCATCCCTGGAAGTGTTCAAGACCGGGCTGGATGGGGCACTGAGTGACGTGGTCTAGTGGAAGGTGTCCCTGTCCAGGGCAGGGGAGTTGGAACTAGGTGATCTTTAAGGTCCTTTCCAACCCAAACCATTCTGTGATTCTACGAAGATTACTGCTATACAGCTAGTACTCTACACATTAGCAAAACCAAACCCACAAACTTGGATGTTTCATGTTTTTAAAAGACTAGACACAGTTAAAAAAAAAAAAAAAAGTGTTTGTTATACACTATTGAAAATGTAAACACTTAAGAAACTATAGTTATTCCAGAAATAAGACTAGATGATATTGTGTGGTATATGTAATGCATATTAATGAACTTTAGCACATTATTCAGCACTAGGGTGAGAGATTGTTCCCTGTTTACAGCATTTTTCAGAAGCATATCAAAGATCTGATATCTAAGATTCACCTAAAAGCACAAGAAAAGTACAAAAGGCTGTCTGTAATAAGGACTGAATTATTACACCACTGTAATAATTAACCTACTGGTACAAAGACCAAAACCACAGCAATATCTCAGAATTTTGAACTTAAAGGCAAAGGGAAAAAAAAAAAAAACAGATCTTTATAATATATAAATGGCTAATTTGTTTTTAAGCTTCAAGTCACCATTTCAGTCAAAAACTCTGTAAACTACAGATCACAAGAAATTGTTTCATGTGATTAGATGGCATTCTATTTTTAACACTACTGATTAACAGATGGAAGTGAAGTTTTTCTTCAAAAGTCCTTTAGTCATCATAAAGTACTAACAATGACGTTAATTAAACACATTTGTAGAACTAAAAAAAAAAACCCACCATGTGATTTCATGGTTGTTCTCTATGGCTGTTTCTACAGGTCTCTGACAGGACTTCTACTAAGTTACAGCCACATATAGATGTGTATGTTGTGACAGGGAAGGAAATGTACCAGGTTTTCACTACAACTTGAATCCCTTTTATCATGTTGATAAATATTGCCAATGCTAGGTTTATCTTAGTATGTCCATACACATTCCCACAATCCTATACTGTGTTCACCACTTCAAATTATTTTTGATGCATGAAGTATCCTCACGTTTCAGACCCCGCACTGGAAGGAAGGCTCTTTGGAAATAACAGCAGACGTAAACAGGAGCAGACGTAGCTCCCCTATTCGCTTTCCACATGAAATTCTTGAATAGCCTTGCTTAGCATTGCTTTAAAAACAAATTTTTGTTCCTGTGCAACTAGCAGTTTATACTGGAAAGGGTGTGTGCTTGTGAAAGAATGAGTTTGTGTAAAGGAACTGTATTAGTGTAAGAAATATACTTAGTGGAATGATAACCGATAGTTTAATATTCCAAATATTACCATATCTATATTTGTATTTAGCTAGCTTGTTTACTTACAATAAGAAGAAAACTGCAGAAATCCCCACAGTTTTTGACACTGAACCAATAAGCTTATGTAAATCACACTGCCAGAAGTAAGGTCTAAAGAAGAGTTTAGTAAAGATAATTAAAAGGCAACACACTATCCCCATCAGGTGCTAAATATGAAGAGCATAAACCCTTTCTTTCCAGTTGTGGCTGAAGGAAACCATGTTTCCCCAAGATGAGCTAAGAGTCTGAAGCACAAGACAAGCAGGAGGGCTCTCTGCAGAAATGAACAGCGCTGAAACAGCACTTCATAATGAGAAGAACTCATCTCCTCTATCTGGACAGCAGCACTTCCTAAGAGATTATTAAAATATTAAAAATTTATACAGGGATGCCTTTCCTCCTCTCTGATCCTTCTACCCCAATTGCAAGGTAACCTCATGGGAAGAGGAGAACAGTCACTTTCTGTCAATGAGCACTGAGGGAGAAAAGGACAAGTAAGTTTTACACAAACTTCCCTTAAAATATCTACAGTGAGGGAAACTAAACAAGGATTTAGGATTAGTCTGAATTCCAAACTTTCTTGAAATGACTCAACACAAATTCACCAAACCAAGAAAAAACCCTGACTTCTTTGCAGGGTATTGATGCATTTACCTTCGAGTAAGTGAAGTGAGGCATTTTGAAAACACAGGGATGTTGAAGATAACAGTTTTCTTATGCACTTTTTTCATATGCTGAACACATCATGTGATGGCATGATAACGACATACCCTGTCTGACAGTAGTGTTGAAATCTGTACAATATTCACCAGAAGTTGTGAGCTATTCCTCCTCCCACCATCTTAATCTATTTGAAGATAAGGTCTCATCCCCAAAGTAAATAATTTAAGAATTTTACCACTGTAAAATAAAACGTGACGGATAGCACATTGCATATTAACTACACGAAGGAAGCGAACACAGTCTGCCAGCTTTCCCAACCAAAAATACTTCTCACACTGTTATTGTCTTGGGCTGTGTATGTTAAGCTAATTTCCACTTCCAGTTACACCAAAGCAAATTTAGCCTAAGTCCATTAATCAAATTATTTCAGAGTCACTGGGAGACAAATCTGGCTGTACGCATGTGCACACACGTAATAGCACCTATTTTTGAAATGATAGGGCAGATCATCTCTGTGGCATTCATGTCAGAGCCATGACAAAATGCTTTTCCCAGATGAATAAGTGACAGCGAGAAGGCTGTTTTCAATGGGAAGAGGAAGCCAAGAGCTGGCTTGTTTCCATGGAAACACTAGCAGCATCAGGCAGAACAGCTGTAGAGGAAAAGGAACAAGTTTGGGAGGCAGAAATCGCACTGATTTTACCTCACCAATATGTCAGTGCCATCAGAGACAATCTACATTTAAGGTAGATCAAGCTCATTTATCTTGCATACGTCATGTATTAAGCAACTTTTAACAACCAACATACCAGAAGTAAATTAACAAAAATTACTTACAATGCGATTTAGTCAGCCCATGTATACGTGAAGCTACAGAGTGTGTGAATATCTGTAACAGTGACGTATTATCATTTTTGTCATTAGTAACAAATGTTGCTGTTTCTTTAAAAATGACAGCTCCCATAAGCTAAATGCTCCAAGCAGAATGACTGGTTTTCACCAATTTAATCTAATGGACTCTTCCCACTTAAAAATAAATTCAGCACTTTGATTACCAACATGGCAAAACGAATGCCCTCTTCACAGTTTCTGTATCAACCTTTGTATCATTTTCAGATAGAAGCTCCTCATATCACGACAAAGCAGCGTGAGATCCATATTTTTAAAAACACTTGCAAGGTGGAAGTATCTCAATGCCTGGACTGCAAGGCTTTTGTGGTTTTATTTGCATTTTGGCGAATACTTACTTACAATTCACTTTACAAATACTCACTAACTAGTTTTTATCCTTCCCTTGTAAACAAAATAATTATAAACTTTCCTATAGATGAAAACAGGGTTGTGTAACTTCCCGTTGGCTGCTGGAAACAGGGGACAAGGGTGCTGCAGGCAGCACCTACTCAAGTGCCTGGGACGCGCAGGCTCCTGCGTTGCCGAGCTACTCAACTCCGCAGGCACTGTGAACAGATTCACAGTCTTCTCAGAAAGGGAAGGATATATAGCTATGAACTTTGTGAATCCTAGGGCCATTTCTGAGTTCCTGCACTAAGCAGACAAGTAATCCATAATGCTTAGGAAAAATCAATGACAAATATTAATTACTTCTTTAAACAGCATCATGTTTCAACTATTATTCAAAAGTAAAGGGCCTTAAAAGCTTAATTAATTTGAAATGTGATATGAGAGACTAACGCTGACATTCTAGGTCCTGCTGGGTATCTGCAGACACTCTTTTAAACTCCGTGCTTAATTATGCCTCTTGTACTTTTGTACAAACTACTCAGACGTCTCTTTGCACCATACTAAAGTGTAACGAGTCCTTCGCACTTGTGAACCATCAGAGGATACCAAAATCATGTACAGGTATTAACTAGCCAAACTCACAATACATATTTGATTCAGGTAAGAATCAGGTGTCTGTTTCAGAGATGCTTAAACCAGCGTACAAAGAGATGTAGTTGCCCAGTGCTTCTCCTCCTATGACAGTATCTTATGCCACTAGCTTTCCGTATCTACATAATAGCACTCTGTCAAACAGCAGCCTGTGAATGATTGCTCTATTAAGCTTGGAGTGAAAGGAGTACAACTGTACTCTTTAATTTCATTTCACAGTTTGTGAAATCCAAAACGATAACGTGAGAACAGTAATATTCAGACGTAACTCCCGAACTTGAGAAACAAAGAAAAGTCTTGCAGGTTTCAAAGCAACTGTACATACATTGTTTACATTCTGTATTTACAAAACCCAGGTTTAGTAGATGCCACTATCTGAATATCAAACGGCATACACTAAAAGTTGATTTTTTTCTTTTAGAATCTCAAATAAAGCAAACCTTCTTGTCAACAAACTAGTTCCACTATTTATATAACATCAGTGGATGGTCTTGCTAGAATAATCTTGTGCGTGCACTATCCCCCAATAGGTTACCATGGCAACTTATATTTGAATTTCTATAAATTTCTATTTTTAGAGATCACAGTTTAGGATAAAGAAAATCACAAATATCAAGTACCATTTCATTAATAGAAAATATCCCATTTTTATCATCATCGTACTTCCCAGAAAAGACATTGCTGAAGTTAAATCAGGCAGGAATGCTAAAAAAATAATTACCACTGTTATTAAGAAAGTTTACCGCTAAGCAGCCCTACCATAATCTAAGTGGTGTATCAGTCAGTAGTGAACACTATGAGGCAAAGACTGATGTTCACGGAGTTTTGTCTTGATTTCAGTATGGCCAGGATTTCACCCAAATGCTTTTAGAGTTAGTCATCATTTCAGCTGACACAAAACAAAAGTGTATTTGCCAGAATTCTCAGAAAATAACGTCTTTGTTTCAGGTATGGGAAAATGTTGAATTGATAGGAATGTCTCAGTTCCAGACTAAGGTTACCACCACATTAAATTACTGCGTTCACGAGTGCTTACTAAGTGCATGCTAGGCCTTAAATATAGTTTACGTAATGCTTTAAAACTCGCCAGAAATTCTCAAAGTTGCCTCCCAACCTGAAAGATCAAGGTACAGAGCAGCAGCCTTGAAGAAAACAAAAATATTGATGTAGACACTGTTGTTACAGCTCTGACACTGCCTTCCTCTGGCTGCCTGGGGTTAAAATCAGAACATAATATCTAAAAATAGTTTTTAAGGCATGGAAAGGTAAACATCTTATCTTTTAAGAGATTAATATTGTCATGTCACAATTTTCCATCATAACATTAATTATGGCCTTCAGTCTGCAAACTCAAAACATCTTTACCCGAGCCACTGACAGTGCAGGATGGTCTAGCACACATGGAAAATGTGGAAAGCAAGTGCCTACAGGCCCTGTGGAAGAGTGGACCAAAGTGGACTGAAAATCCAAGCAACAGCTACAACTCCAGGGTGCAACTGCAATCAGCATGCCTACCTTCCTGCTCCTCCTGGTATCTTCCATTTAACATTTACTGCATCCTCCTCTGCTCTCCAGCAAAGTCAAGTGGAAAGATTCCCTATCAGGAAAGTGGTGGCAGATTCAGCACTGTCAGCAACTTTCCACAAAGCAATAGGTGACAGACAACCTGCAGCGCCGTCGCTGCACGTGCACACACTACTGCTTTGTCGGGTAACTGACAGCCAAACTTTCTTTAGGATTCAGACAGCTAAGACGCAAGTAACGTGGACATGTCATTGCTGAGCAAAGATAGATACTGCTGGTAGTTTTTCTTCAGAACCAATCCTGTATTAAAAACATATTTTAAGTATCCAGCTGTTAAGGGAAAACATATTGGTGGGCAACCTTCAAGAACTGAAACAACACAGCACTCAGCAAGTGATGGTATCTCTACGAGGACTTTTACTTTCTGTTTAACTTACCTCACTAAGCTCACGGGCGTTGCTAACTCTCACAGAAACTGCATCAGGCCACAGAGTACAATTCAGAAAGTCACTTAACCACAGGCTTATGGTCACATCTATGAGGTTGCCAGTGAAATCAGTAGGACTGATCAGAAGACAACAACCCACCATAACTGCACTTTCTGCAGGATGAGGCTTAGCTCTGAATACTTCACGGGAATCCTGGTAAACATGCTGCAAAACACTTATTGCCATTTTATAATCAAACATTTCCAATTACAAGTTCTTTTTCTTGTATTGCAGGGAGGATTTCCTGCTAGTTGCTTTTCTCACTGTTAAATTCAAGGCACCACTGTATATTTCCCTCAAAGAAATTACAGCTGGTTTTTTGCTCCAAAGCCCTGGGTTAGAAAGCGAACCCGTATCGCTGCTGACAACAGCCACTGAAAGATGGAACTGAAATCCAAACCATCAGAGTAGAAAGCAGTCAGCATCAAAATCTAAAATCCCTATTGAAATAATGGAAACTTAGTACTATCATTAACAGCCTTGTACCTGTCCCCTCAGTCACAGAGCCAGTGAGGGTCACCCTGAGAATCAATGGTGGGAGAGCCAGGGAGACTCGCTGTCACACTTACTTTGGTGAACTCGGATCACCTCGCAGCGCAGACAGAGCGAAGCTGGGAAAGGGCTGATGTCGCTTTCCCGCATCGCTGTCACCACCTCACCCCAAACCCAAGACTGCTGGAGGGGTTGATGGCCTCCTGGTGGGGTCAGCTGCCCTGGCCCCAAACACACCTCCCCCCATGTGCTCAGGAAAGATGAGGGCACCTTGAGACTGTTCCTGCCCAAACTTACGCCCACACCAACGGGCCCCCAGCCAGCAGTACCTCAATACCCCCACCCAGGCTAAGGGGTTGACCACAGCTCCCTCTCAGCCTCCTCGGGGCACAGCTCCCACCTCACTTTGCATACCCTCCCCCGGGGAAATGCCAGTGCAGTGGGACCCCCTCATTGCCCGCAGATGCAGAGAGAATGAGCACCACAGCCCCACGGGGGCTGACGTCACCCCACCAAAGCATCACCTCCACAGCGGGGTGAGCTTCTCAGGGCATATGCACCCCCAGCAGCCCCTTGGCCACCCCGGGTGGCCGCACCGTACTTCCGTGGGTCAGCACTCACCCTGGCCGCCCGTGATGAGTAGGGGTCCTCGAAGAGTGCCCAGACACGGGGCTGCAGCCGCCTCCAGCGCCCACCTTTGCCCTCGGCGGTGCCGGCCACGTCCTCGATGCCCAACCTTTTAGCGGTCAGGTCGTCGTCGTCGCCGTCGGGGGGCGGCTCGCCGGTCAGCAGATCGGGAGCCTCGAAGATGTCAAGGGCCTCCTCGGCATCGCGGTGCTGGCGGTAGGTCATCCAGCAGCAGGGCTCCACGTCGGTCTCGTCGATGCCCCAAAAGGCCAGCTCCTCCTCGAAGAGCGGCCCGCAGACGTCGGCGGGGCAGTGCAGCTTGCCGGTGCGATAATAGTTGAGCACATAGGCGAAGACCCCCGGGTGCCGGTCGAAGAAAAACTCGCTGGCGGTTGTGCCGCCGCTACCTCGGGGGCTGCAGCCGCTGCCGGGCTC
>WHYT01016728.1:13520-31666 GCA_009806455.1 Tetrax tetrax
CCCCCCAAAGCCCACCCCTCAGAAAAACCCCCCACAACTCACCCAAGAAGCTAAGAAACCTAAGACTAACAAGGATGGCGTCTCATAAACAAAAAATTTACAGTCATACCCTGTCATGCCAATGCCATGAAAAATACCTGTATGGTGAGAGATCTGTTTATATGTCACACTTCTTAAGACTTCTTAAGAACACAGAGATTTTATTGCATGGGGAGGAATAAGCCACAGAAATATTTTTTCCAACTAAGAAAGAAAAGGAATGGTCTCTTCCAGAATATAATAGTCCTTCAGTCACTTCAAAATGTCCATATTCTACAACTTGTCTGTTACTAAATATAATGCTATTAATTTATCTGTGTGTCACTCTTCCTTGTATTTTCAGCATATGGCAAACTTCTCAATAGAGGATGAAATTACATTAGACATTGGCTTTCCAGAGCCATTCTTGAATGACAGTATTCTACATAGGCTGCTGTAGTAACATTTATGAATTAATTTCCCTCCTACAAGAGAATGACCTGAATTTTTGCACTCCTCTGTGCTTCCAATAAAAGTGAAAGCATGAGACATACATAAGAGAGAAATGTGCCTCCTGAGTGAGCCTTACCATGAAATGTATCTGCAAATGGAAAAAAAAAAAAAAAACCAAAAAAACCCCACCACTATTTCGACATACTCTCAAACATATTCATGTAAAAGTTAAGTGGAAACATTTCTGTAACTCAGGGTTTGGAACTTTCTTTGGGGAACTGAGTGGCACTGAGCAATGTACAACCAATTTTCCCTGCTGGATAGGTATTACAAAAGGAAAGGTCCTATGTTATAGCTTTAACCAACAAAGCAATAAAATTAGATGTGCAGACCGCTAGGAAACCCAAGCCAAATGAGCATTTGACTTACTTGCAGCAATCATTCTTCTTGCAAGCTTGAGTACTGCAACACAAAGTCATTGGGTTACCAGCTGTCTAACAATAAAAGAGCAAATGGAAGAAAAGACTTGTGGAAGTGAAAAACAGCTTTGAGGACAAATGCAGCCACAGTTTTGCTCTGAATCACCTGGAGGAGCTCTGTTCCTGTTGACTAGGGGGGTCCCTGGGAAGGTTAACCTGCCCAGCTACTGTCTGGCTTCCTGAGGAGGACATGCAAGGCAGATGCCACCAAGTTTTTCTAGTGCAGGCCACCATTTCATATTTCTCATACAATGTTGTAACTGGGAAACAACAACAACAACAAAAAAATCAATTTTATAATGGAAAATTATAGTTGAAGACTATGCAACACAGCCAAAATATGATCAAATTATATCAGGTTAGTTGATTAAGTCAATGCACTAATTATTTTAAATATCCACTGTCATTGTTCCTTTCACGTATTTTTCTGTTCTCCCTCATTATTTATCACCATTTCTACTATTTACAATTACACATCCTAATTCATTACAGATCTTGAAGAACATCACAGCCACATTATAATGAAGTACATTGATGATAAGTCAGAATCACTACTCTGAATTCACAAAAACAAAAAAAATTAATAGATTAAGTAACTGTCTGTGAAATACAACTGTGAGGAGCCATGGTATAGTTAAATTCGACAAGGCTGGAGACAAAGCCAGCAGCAAGTAGTCGTTATTTTTAAATTCCAAAGCATGATTGCATTTTTAGTTAATGCAGTTGAAATATAAACTTGGCTTGATCAATAACACAGAATTGGTGAAAAAAGGTGTTACTGTAGAAAATATAGATAAAACTAAGATTGGACAAGATTGATGGACAAAATGTGAGAGGTGTCATGGAATCAGTCTGCTGTTAGTGCCACAGTAGCAGGCAGGGGTCCCCTCTATGAGGCGCTGCCTACACACAGGGGTGCTTCATCTGGCTTCCCCCACCCCACATCAATTCTTTGTGAAATGCTGGGAAATCTGTTTTCCCTCTGCTGTCGGTTGAGACTCTGGAGCACATCAGAGTCTCCAGTCCTCCACAGGTGCTCAAAAGATTTCAAAGCAACATCCCTCTTCACAGGCATCCAGTATCACAAGCTACACCTTTATTTGACCTTTCCAAGTTCAGGCAGTTCCCGTGCAGAATCTGCCAATTCTCTTTTGGGGGCTGAGGTAGAGCTGGGCTCCTTCCACGGGGTATCCCTCCAGATTCCCGCCTCCAGCAGAGGAACACATGCCTGCCCTGTTCCACCTCCCAGGCCCCTCTGGAGACATCTTCCCCATGTCTTTTCTTCTCTTCTCCCAAATCCTTTCCATCTTTCCCTGTTCTCCAAAGCTCTCATTAGCATTACTAGTTCTGTAACCTGCTTCGTGTTGCCTCTGTGGCAAATCACAATCCTTCAAATACGATCATATTGACAAAGAGTATTGGGTGCAAACAGCAGTGTTTGGGCAACTAGAATGCAAAGTGCCTGCAGGGAGGCAGCCATGAGCTGCCTGGTGCCGGTCCTACTGGAGTCCTGACTGGAGATGAACTCATGGGAGGAGACACTTCATGCCAGAGAGAAGGTACCTCTGAAGGACTATGGCTATGGGCAACCCATGTCAGGGCAGAGACAGCCCTGAGGAGCACAGCCATGGGTGACCCATGCCAGGGCGAGGACACCCCTGAGGGACTGCAGCCTGTGGAGGAACAATGCTGGGGCAGTAACAAATCGCAGCTCAAAGAAGGAGAGGAGCCCACTCACTCAGAAGTGAAGAGCAGCAGAGAAGCCCTTTCAAACTGACCCCAACTTTTTCCATTGCCTCAGGAGAGGAGCTTGGAGGGTCTGAGTGTAAGGGGCAATGAAAACAAGGGAAGTCAAGGCTATAGGGAGCCGGAGAAAAGGTGTTCCTCTAAGTGTTTTTTTAAATGTGTTATGCTTTTTTTTTTCCTTAATATCCAAATCCATGTTTAGAAGTTTGTGTTAATTGACAATAAATTAAGTGAACGTTTCCCAACTCATGACTGTTTTGCCCATGATGCTACACATGTATTGTGAGTAGAGGCATTCCATTCAATCAGCTCCTCCAGCCAACCTCAGAAACTCCCAGACCCAGCATTCCTGCCTTCACAGACAGGAAACTGTCACCCTTTACTTTCAATTCCAGAGTGGGAACTGTTCCTCTAAATCAGGAGTGGATCCCACACGCCCTTTGCCCACACGTCCATCACCCCAGAATCTCACAGCCACTGCCTTTTTCATTGGTGATGGGGTGCCCTTTGGCTGCCCCGATTACTAACTCCAGAGGTACTAGCAATGCAAGACAGTGGAAAGAAAGATTACTCACCTGTTTCTGCTGTAATTCAAGGAGCTTTGTCAGTGCTGATTCAGATTTGTGGGATGCACATTTTCTCAGGAGATACAGGATATTACATTCTGCTTATAAAAGGAGGCATTGCCTCCGGCTCTGTCCATACTTCCATTTTTCAGCACCCAATGCTGAAATAGTGGGAATGGATTTGTGACGTAGCCTGAATTTTTTGCTTCAATTCCAGTTAAAGGTCAATGATGTGTCTTTCTCATCCATGACTTACCAGCACATGATGCTACTTCTAAGGGACTGTCACCTGCCAGCAAGATAGTGGCTTTGTAGAGAAGACTAATTAAACCATGAGAACAACACAGAGCTCCTCAACAGGTGTTTCTTTCTTTAGTTAAAGTAGAATGTAAATGTGTGGGCTGAGCTTATTCCAGGTGCTTCCTATATTTACAGAGATTGAAATAAAATAAAACAAAAAGAGGCTTGGAATGACTTAGTCAAACATAGAGAGTCCTGAGGGACAGAGAAATGAATGCAGTACCTTCAAACTAGTTACAGCTGTTGGATACAAGCTCCCATCACTCGAAAGGGGTAAATCTTTTCATTTGTAATCAGAAAGTGCAGAGACTGAAAAATGGGGAAGTGCCCAAGCTACGTATCTTCTCATACAGCATGGCTATCTCAGCCCACAGAGAAGTGCTAGCCTCCACTGGCCTTGCTTCTGCTTCCTGGTGCAGGAGCACAAGGTTCACAAAAATTTTAGGAAGTGCTGCTCCCAACATTTCTGAAATTTTCCATTCTTTATCCATCTCATTCATTTTGACTGAAGTTTTTTGACAATACATCAGTAATAAAACTTTTTGTCAGCATAATGAGGGCCTCATCTTGCGGCAAGTCTTAAGCACTTCCATAGTATAAATAATCAACCGTCACCTAGAAGATACAGGACAAATAGTTCTTTTCAGCTACAGAAGGGCATGCCCTGAAAGAACTAAATCTGTCTAAACAGAAGATGTGCCTTATTATCTATTTTAGCAGTCTCTTCAGAAAAGAAACCCACAAAAAAACCAAAAAAACCAAAAAAAACCACAAATGTATAACATAGTTTTCTCCAAAACATCTGCAATTTTCATTTAATTGGCAAAGAATGTATTAAGAAATAGCCAATTTACAGGGGCACTGTACAAGTACCAGGAAACAACTTTACAAAGAAACTTAAAACAATCTTTAATTCCTAAGTCTCTGAAGTTATCAAATTGAGTTAGACATAATTTGATGCTTTTACATTCTTATTTTGTTAAATTATCTTATCTGTCATCCAGTACACACACTATCTACTACCTCAATCGATACTCAAACTGTTATCGAACTGCTAGTGTACATTTTTAAAAGAAAAGGTCCGTGTACTAAAATTTTGTGGGAGCAGTTTTATGTTTCACTTAATGCTAGCTTTTACTGATCTTCTCCTGAAATCACTTCAGATCTGATCTATGACCCACATATGATGGCAAATTATCTGGAGAAGTCAGCAAACCCTCCCTCACATGCCATCAAAATCAATGAAAACGCACTGAAAGGACTAGAAGGGTTTTCAGACAACTCTGGCATTGTTCCACCTAGTTTCTGCACTCCACCAAAGTTTAACTGGAAACCTACCTCATCTATCATTTTCCTCCTTTCTGTGGCTAACAAACTCCATTATTTTTCATTAATTTTTAGTAAGAGACCATAATATATCTACCTCAAGAAGGCCAGGGCTGTGCTTTAATAGGTCATCTTCTGAAGATATTTGCACTGATGATCCTCGAGGCATCCCTGAAACAACAGCCATTTAAAATTGACCATTCTATCAGTGTATAGAAGAGATTTAGTAACAATAGTTCATTCTCTGCTATTGATTTAAAGTTCAGTAATCGTGTTCTGCAATGGTTTTATCTGCCTATTGTGAGTGGTGATAGTTTACCTGCCAGAAGGGATGCTCCTAGAGTGCAAGTGGTGGAAGTCTCCTGCAGAATCTTGCTGACAGAGGCTGGCAGATTTTAAATCAGATGCCTTAGCTATGCAGGAAGCAAAGAGATTTCTTCATAGCGTCTGCAGTCTCATATAGCAGACCCAATCCCAGTCTATGCGAGCTTGATTAATTTTGACTGCCTCCATTCAGCTGCAGTCAAGTTTTTCTCTCCTAATTTTTTTCATGCTACTTTGCAGACAAGATTGCCCAAATCTGGACTGAGCTGTCTACTGCCATGGAAACAGAAAGTATTCTCAAGAGATAAACACTGCATCTCCTTTGCTTGTGCTTCAGTCTTGTTCGCAAAAGTTAGAGGTGCTGGCGTAGATTTCTGCTGTAACCTGTAAACTGAACCATTACCCTGCCGAGCAGGGGAGAGCCAGCTGGGAAATAGCAGATCCATCGCGGGTGGCACGTCAGCATCTCCTCCTCAGAGGCAAGGTGCCAGTGAGCCTTGAAGAGCTGTGCAAGGTCATGCTCAGGTAGAGAAGTCTTGGCAGAAACAGCCTAGCTAACTCTAATTGAGCAGCTCCTCTCAGTATGAGGAAAATAAAAGAAGGTTGTAAAACTGCAAATTGATTTTTTTGCGTCTTCGCATGTCTTTGGACAAGTCAGCTTATGTACTTAATAAATAAGAATAAAACTACGTTGGTCACATCAGCTGTCATATTGAGTTGGCAAGAACATGCCATGTCCACGCTGATCTTGTAAACATTTCAGCAACATTTCATACCTTTCAGAGCTTTTCCCAATCTGTTTGAACTGCAGTGCTCTAGTTGCTCTATGCATTCCTTAAAGGTTTAAAAAAAAAGGTCTAGGGCTGGTTTGGAGCAGGTGGGGGAAGGCGTGGGTTCAGGGGCTGCTGCAAATGCTGCTAAGGGTCCCTCTTGCCAATTACACCCCTGGGATCGGTGAGAGCGGCTACAACGCAGCCAACAAGACACCAACCCTGGCCATGTACTTGACCTGTGCACGTGGGGTGTCAACAGAGCTGTGGAGAGATGCACCTGGACCGGAGGAAACGGGGCTGATGGGGCAGCAGCAGTCTCATCTAAGGCCTCGCATAGCTCTTGCAGTAGGAACTCAGAACAGAGTTGGACTGATACGATTTCACCAAACCGCAGAAACTACAGTAGGGATCGATTTTTAACATCTGTGTCCCATAGGAAGAGCAAATACCCTCCTAACTTTTGCTCATCAGTTTAGCTATGGTAATTTCCCTAAGCTTTTACATATTCAACAGGAGAAAGAAACATGATTCTAAAGGTCTGAAAGACCCTCCTTTTTCTGCAGAATAAACAGACAGCCTAAAGACTATAGTAGCACAACAGAGGTGCCTAAAGCAGCTGCCTCAAGTTCAGCAGCACCCTCCTGCTACTGACTAACCTGGACCTTGCCACGGCCATCCATGGCTCTGTTTCTCGAGACCAGGTTGCCATTAACACCTTCTTCATCCCACTACATCTTGAAGGCTTGCAGGCTAAAGTGACCTGAGAGTTTTATACCTCTCTTAAGAAGACGCTTTCACTCCAAGATGACAGCACGCGCGCCGCAGCATGGGTACAAGCTTACTGCCAGCCTCTGGTGGGAATTCAAGGTGTCAGTTTTGTAACCTTCACTCTTCTACTTAGCTGGTAATTCAGGTAATTCAGCAGTTTGCAGGACTGGCAGAGAGACAGAAGTCGATCTGCCATTGCCCTAGCGAGGAACACTACATTTAAGTATGCAAGACAGCTGCTCGCAAGGCGTACATGATGAAGTCCCTCACTGCCACTTCGTTCCACTCGGGTTCTCATCTACTTTTTCTCAAGGTGGAGGTTAACAACAATACATACACAAATACAACAACCACAAAATCTTTCCTGTTATATTTTTTAGTAAACACTGACTGTCAAAATGGAAGAGGCGTTCCCATATCATGTAATGATTATTTTTTCTAAAACTGTATGCAGCCAAGAAGTATCACGTGGGAGATTCAAAGGACCTTTCTAAAAAATAACAGATTCTAAAGATCTTATTTTTGGGAGTTGCCTAAACAAAGAAAATCCTCATAATATTTTAAACCCATACCTACCTGGAGCTCTGCCTTAGCGTTCCTGCTAACATATGCAGAGATGGAGATTTGCGCTGACTTTTCAGTAATCTTTTAATTCTACAAATTTGTATCATAGATATTTGTTACACAAGAGGCAACCTGAGATGTTTATGGTTACATTAAATGTCAGCTGCTTGTATCATTATCATAATATTCCCCATCTCCCATCCTCATCTCTTCTCTCTTTTTCACTTTGTCCAACTCAGATTTTACGTTTTCTGAGGCAAGAATTGTATTCCAAAGTAATTTTCTGCACGGTGCCCAGCTCAGCCTGTGGCTCAGTTTGATTTTAGGAGCTTCAAAGCTAAAAAGTACATTAATGAAACAGTAACTGACATGCATCCCAGCTCAAAAAGTTTCAGCATCAAAAGGAGAAGCACAGTGGAAATCAAAATGCGAAGAGAGATGCTCTGAGAACAGATTTGCCATTTTAAGTGTACCTTTAAGCTTCTCCCAATGCTGGGACTGAAAGATTGCTACCCCTCCTCCAGAAAAGAAAGCTCTAGTTTAAAATCTAGCAGTATCATAATTAATGTGAATATTACACTAATCTTAAGAAAAAAAAATGCCACTATTTATCAGGTTCATTTACATTTTTTAATAACTTCTTGGCTTAGGCTTTTAATATTAATTTTGAAAATTGCTTAGGAGGTTCCACGTGTCAGCTCACGTCCCACAGCCACCCAGCCCTTCCCTGGGGCAAAAAACATTGACGAATACAGATGGGCAAAAAAGGTCCCCGGTCACTTGCCTCTCCCAAAGGAAGAGCATCGCCACGTCCTGTTTTGGCAACAGGACTTTTAGCTTCACAGGACAGAACTGACATAATGCACTTCCAGTAGCACAAAGACATGTCACCAGCCTTCACTTACATTTTATTAGATCACTAAATTGATATCTACCACGCCAATTTTTGTTCGATGCTCCTGAACATTTTCTGTCAGGTTAGATGTTAGGAACTGGCAATTAAAACTGATTCTAAACAGAGAATTGCTATGTTGTTATCACTCTAGGTTGGTTTTGTAAGTGTCAGAACCATATTCCCCTACTTTTAAACGGCTCATAAATATGAGTTATGAATGCACAGTCTACATTAACTACTGCCATCAAATCCTCTCTACAGCCCAAGAGCACAAGTCAGTCTAACAAGTTATCAAAAAGACTGTCTTTGAAGTAAAAGTGCAAAGGAACAGTTTGAAGTCCATGATTATTTGGAACAGCTACTGTTTTTACTGCTCCTTTTTTTTTTTTGTGAGAAAAAAATGCAATTAAGCCAAAAAGAATACTAACAATTTAGTAAGCTTGACATAATCTTCACTGGTGTCTAAAGCAACCTTGGGGTCTGCTCTTTCAGGGTGAAAGGCAGTTCATAATTTTATGTATTATTCACGGCAGTTAATTCACTGGGGAGGAGGGGAAGGCACTGCAGAAATGAATGCAGTAGTAAGTTAACCAGGGGGCTGAAGAAAAAATCTCACCTAGCAACAGTGCTCTTTCACTATGTCTACTGAACATAAACCTCTCAGTTCAGCAGGGTAGAGACAGCCTAATTTCAGCAAAAGAAGCAAAAACAGAGCAGCAGGAAATAATGAAAGTCCTGCATCTTGAACATTACTCAAGAGAAGCGAGGTTTGGCTTGGGAATTACAGTAAAGTATCCACAGGCTGCAGGCGGTCTACCTGCACTTCTGTGCGTCAGACAGGAACACATAACAAAAATCTAATAAAGAAATGTTTCGGTTAAGACAAAAGATTTTCCATCAAAAATAAACAATAATAAAACTTATTCTAATAAATATCTGCATACATTATTATATCATGTGTCCTTTATTACTTGCAAAAGAAGAGACCGTTTACATACAGTGCCTGAAAAGAACTGCTGTTAAACACCTTACATTCCAGTTCAGTTTCTCGGGCCTAGTTTAGGGCACCACTTGCAGCGCAAGAAAGGCACCAACTGGCACTTAAGAAAAAATAATGAGAACGGACTAAATAAGTCCAGTTACTATAATTTTCCTAAGTAACATATGTATCAGACTTCAGACCAAAGGGAATGTAGTAATAGGTTTCAAAGCTGTTGCGTAAGGGAAGGATGGGATAGTGGAAAGAGTTACCAGCTTAAACTGTAGCAAGAAAGACTCAGGTAAATCAGTAGGGAACTTTTTCTAACATGAAGTGCAGTGAAGTAATAGAACAGGTTACCTGGGATTATGGTGGAGTCTCCATCACAGATGAGAAGAGATATTTTTTCCAGATAATACAGAAAAATAGAGTAGAAAACCTCATGAAATCTCTTTCAGCCTGATTTCTTCTGACTGTATGTGAAGGAAGAGTATTTCCCTGACCTATACTACCGGGTAAGCTTTTCTTCGCAGCTGGCATTCCAGAGGGAAGAATCAAAAGGTATGAACGAACAAAAAAATATTGAAGAGTGGTGATGTCATCACAGCTACTGTTTGCTTTTATCTGCCCAGTCTCCTATCCTCCCCCTCAGGGATTTTTGTTGCCAGATGCTACTGCATATTTTGACTTATTTCAAAAAAGTATTTAGGGTTACTACTGTTACTGGAGAAGCTCATTTCCAAGAAGGATACTCCTGAAAGAAGAGAGTTTGGAGGCATATCAAGATAAAACTGTAAAGAGAGCTTAGAAATCACATAGTCTGAAAAAAAGGGGTAGAGTATCAGAAAAGAAACCTGAGAGATGGAAAATTAATTATCAGGCAGTGATAACTGATTCCCTTCTCACTGTCTTGGTTTTAATAAGCAAACAAACAACACACTTTTCTGACTGCTTATTTCCCTATGGATACTTGAATCTACACAACAATAATATCTAGAATAGATATGTCTCAAAAGCATATTCAACCAATAAAAAGCAGCCTATTGTAACCTGATTTAAACTGTGTTGCTATATCAGGCACTTCCAAAACACTGGTTTTAAAAAAAAAAAAAAAAAAAAAAAAGTTAAATGGTAGCATTGGTTTGACCTCTGTTGTTCCCTTTGGTCATGAAACACAGCAAGGAGAAGAACTGAACAATGTCCTCTGGATGAAAACAACTGCAGTATCTACAGCTGAAACCTGCAGTTAATCACTAACATCTGCAAGGCAAATACTATTGTCAAAAGAAATGACTTCAGGGGAATAATTTTACCAGTGTGAGTGCAGGATCTAATTCATGCCAAGACAAATCATAGGATCCCAGAACTAGTCAATTCACTCACTTGACAGAGGTTGTAAGAAAAGGGAATACAGCTTTAAGACACATCACCAAAACGGCTATTTTAGCTACCAATGCTTTTAACTTGTGCTTCCCTATAATAGCCTGGGGTTTCCCCACGTGAAGTGCAAAGCACTGTAAAGCAGGTATCACCCATAGCATGCACCTCCCAAAATGAGGTTGGTGGGGGCCTTGGCCGAAACTCTTAAAATAAGAACATGTGCAGAATTAACACCCCCCATCCCGAAAAAGGATAGATTAAAAAAGACACCAGAACATCAGGAGGTATCCTTGGAATAGAGTAATTTTGAATCTGAGTTAATCAGTTCCTGCTGAGTTTCATTCCCAACTTACAACCAAACGTGAGATGTGGTATAAAATAGAAATATGGGGGAAAGATGGGGAAGAAGCCCCCCCAGATCCCTGCCACCTTCCTGCTGAAAAGGAACTCTTTGCCATCCCCTGCTTTTTCATCTCCCCCACTGCCCTTAAGTGCTACCGTTTTATGTCTTCTGCCCAAGCTTTCTTCATATCTCCTCTTTTGTTTGTCTCTGCCCAGACTCTGCCCTCTCTGTTACCCTTGCCTGCAGCTAGACAGTACAAAACATCTGAAGTTTTGAGAAGTTGCTATAAAGAGCAGCTTTGCCATGAGAGGGACAGCCCTTGGGTTCTAGCTTGGCACGTTGGTAGGTAGCTAAATGTCTGCAACAGGTCTCTTTCCCATGAGCCTCTCACAATAGGGGTTATGAAAGGAGCTGTCACCAAGAGGCCGGCAGCTGTCATCAAGAGGCCGGCAGACATGGGCACTGCGACCAATCGCCTCTCCCAGCCACGAGGTTAGCCCTCCTCACCAGCGCTTGTGAGGAGCTGCCTGCTGGCCTTGGCTGTCTAAGAGGAGAACCTCTCAGGTCTTTACAGCATTAATTCTGGTAGTAGGAAGGAGTTTGCCAAAGAAGTTCTTCCAGGCTACTCAAAAGGGCGGTTTGAAAGCAGTGTCAAGTTTCTACAGGAAGAATCCTCATTAGCAAGATACTTAGGCAGCACACCTTCTAAATACCATTTTTTTCTACTTTTTCCAGCATCTCAGGTTCCTCTTTTCTCCTAAAACTCAGAGGAGAAATGACAGCAAGAAGTCAGAAGACAGGAGATTAAAAAAAAAAAAAAAAAAAAAAAAAAAAAAAAAAAAAAAAAAAAAAAAAAAAAAAAGTACACAAGCTAGCAAAAGATCCTAAAATACTAAACATCTTTCATGAGAATGCAGCCTGCAAAAATCAAACCACAAAGAAATGGCTATTACTTTTCTAATTTTGAAACTGCTTCTCTGGGGATGCTGGAGACAAAATTCTGCTGGTAGCAACAAACACAGAAGTTTCCATGCACAAATCCAATTAATTCCATCCAAAATTTAATGCATGAGTGAGGAAGAAAAAAAAGCCAACAACCAAGTACCCAGATACTATAAATTCCATGTAAGCACAAGAAATACTATAATAAACATTAAGAAACCTCTAATAAACAGATATTTTTTTTTCTCTCTAACATCTTTAAGCCCCTAGTTGCCCACAATGAAAAAGGAGTGGAACAAAAGTATAGGAGCCACCAACCAAAATATTTCATAGCGTCATCATGTAGGTACCATCTTGCCACATTTCTTTCCTGAGTACCTTCCATTTCAGGTAATATTTCGAAAAGTTCTCCATGGAAAAAAAATAGCCTAAATAAGTCTGGAATTAAATACTATTTGCCTCTTTCATCACTAGAGGAGCTTTATAATTACAGCAGAGTCCTTCTGACAGCATCTCAAAGACAAAATGGTTAACAACATGAAAAGCAAGTACAGAATTATCTCAGTCTCTAAATTCCTGAGTATAAAGGAGAGGAAGGACAAATTATTAAGTGTTAGAGTAATATCCAGAAAAACCCCCGTGATTTTCTATTTTGCCTTTTTCTGACGCAGAAACTTACCTGCTTTGTTTTTCTACGGGCTTAACAGACCGACTCTAGGCTTCCTCTTTTACTATCTGGAGACGGCATGCTTAAAAAAACCACAAGCAACAAATAGAATAACCAAGTCCAAAACCTCAAATACCCACAAGCCAAATAAAACCCAAATAAACCCCCTGAAATCCCAGAACTGAACAGCATCTCTATACAAACACACAGTGGTAGATAGATTTTCAATCTTTTTGTTTTTCTGGCCCCAAAGACCCACAACATTTGATCAGCTGCCAGTTACTGTTTTGGAAGAGAGATGAGTTTGTGGGTGTGAATCAGTAAGAATCCCTCCTCTCAGCAACAAATCTGTCCCAACCAAGGATGCTGTATTTCCATTAACTGACAAAAAAGTGAAGCTACTGAAGGTTTGCACATGTGCCTGTGTTTCGCTTTTTAAAAATGTTCTCAAACATTCCAGCTAACATTGCCAGTGTGTATTCATTTGATGAAGTGGTCATAGACTTTGAGAATGAGGAGTTACATCACTTCATTAATTTCCACTTGTCTTCTGGGAGAGTGCACATCTAATAGGACAAAATATGTCTGTAGCATAATGCACTTCTGATATTCTCACCTGCATCAGGTTGCTAAGACTCCTTAGCAGAAGTGTAAATCAGGGTGGCATGCAGACAGCTAGTTTTATTAAGTAGTGAGTTTCGGAAAGAAACCAGCCAGCATCTCCGAGAACAACACTTCTAACTAAGAACAAATCCTAATTCGGAAAACACGCTCAATTCTGAAAGGCAGCAAATGTAGAAAAAGTTTTGTTTGAAATGCATGTAAAGGCAGTAGACCTCAGCAGATGCCTCCAGAAAGTTTTAAAGCTACAACACATTGATCAAATAAAAGGATGCAGGTTCATCAAATGTTTACAAGTAAATAGGGGCAAATCAGAATGTAGTTAATCAGGGCGCTGAGACCACTGTTAATGAAAAGAAGTCAGATACAACAGACCCTGGTTTAAATACAGTTTCTGTGTTCTTCTACTAATTATAAGCACAGTGGGCCAGCCTTGGGTAGAAGTTGCCTTAAATTCTTTATTATCATCTTAAGTTTAGACAATCAAAAACAGCAGGCAGAAGGAAAACTACTTTTCTGAACTCCATTAAAAATTCACCACAGACATCATACCTGATGTTTTGAGGAAGTCACTGATGCATAACTGACCTCGTAATTAATAGAAATCATATACCTAGCAGGTTTTACATAATTACCAGAGTACCTACTTGTACTTTCAGGAAATTTCTGACCTTTAGAATTTATCATTGATTACCCTGTTAAGGATCTATCTTCAGATTAAGAAAAAGAAATAACGCATGACTACCAAAGCTGTGGAAATAATGTTCTTATAATAGCACCTCATTTTGGTGATAAGAGCAAAATAATGAATGCTTCATTTGCAGCAGATGTGACCTATACAGCCTCTGGTGATAAGCAGACCCACTAAGGATACATCCACTTGTCATCAATTTTTCCATTACATAGGGTAACATGGAATAATCTTCCTAAAAGCACTGCAAAAAAATTAAGCATTGGAAAAGAAATATGTCAATACCTCATTTCACAATCACTTTCACATTTATTAAATTGAGCTGCAATTTTCTATGTTGGTACAACTCTCTTAAGTGAACAAGTCTAAACAGAGGTGATTCTTGGAAAAACTAATAAAAACGCTGCTTGGTATTTTTCAGTTATTTGAACAGACACATTAACAAGCAGATACCTGTAAAACTAGCTGAAGTTGCCCTTCTAGTCACCAATTCCAAGAACACTAATTAACTAAATCTTTCGAGCAAGAGGAATTCTAGCAGGAATGGAGAGTTAGAAAATCATAATGAGCCACATCAGAATTCTCTGTAAAGCAGCATATACAGGCTTTTGCAGTCCCAATACAACTCCCCAAAATCTCTCATTTGAGGATTCAGAGCAGAAACTGCTGTCAGTCCCTCACACAGGGTGCAAACAATCAAAACATAACGATGCACAAGCTATTAGAACGAGAAAGTGCTTTATCTAGAGTAAACCAGTCAGCCACAGAGGGACCAAAGTCCCTCATTTCAGCCTTCATTTCAGCACTGCCCTTAAATTCGTACGAAACGCAAATTCAGTCTCAGAGGAAGGTTCTGTTAACCACAGACTATAAATTCAAAACCAGGCAGACAAGCATAAAGGAAACTAATATATTTTAATTGCACAGGCTTAAGAAATGCAGTTCAATATACAATTAATTCTGGTGATAGGTATATTGAAACCAAAGGCTATCTCTCTCTATAGATATTTAATTAATATTTTTTAAATTTCTTAACACAAATAACTTTACAGAATTAACAAGATGGATTACATTGAAACGTGTATCTGGCTGAATATTTGAAGTAGTAAGGAATATTTTAATTCATGGTTTAATTTTCGTTATGACAGAGGTGGTGAGTTTGTTTTTATTTTTACATTTTTCTGTTTTATACTTTCAGAGTAGATAGGAAATGCTATATATCAATTTGACAAAGGATATAATTGCTAAATTTTAGTTAAAAAAAATCAATGCAATAGAAAGTACAGATGCCAGATATTTAAATATAAATTATTTGTTTTGAAAATCACTTAGCAAAATATAGGAAAGGAAGAAGTGCATTACAAAATATATGTGTGCTTATTAAAACCTTTGGGATTCAATGCGTAACTTCAGACACCTGACCAAGATGAAAAAATAAGATCAGCCAACACGGTCTGCATACTAGTTCAAAGGCTAATTGGTGTGAACATCTTTGTACTTTTGGTACTGCAGACATCCTCAAAACTGGAAAAGGATGACCTGCTCTCTTTCAGGCTAAGTATCAGGATAAGAAACAAGAAATGAGACAAAGAGTGTTACAAGAATAAACATATTATTTTTCTAAGAAGAAAACTCTGAAGAAAAGGTGGCACTGACTGAAAAGGTGCCATTGTGAAAATCTAAAGCTTTTCACAATGCATCATAAAACTAAATTTTGTCTTGCATATATTCCTTCATGTATTTTAGTATTCTAATTCCTTCTTATTTTAAAATAGGCCACTTCATTCTAATATCAAGTTAATTATTCCTTTTGGTATGGGGAGCAGCCTTTATTATTTCCAACAAAAAGGAATGAACAGTGTTTATATTTAAAAAGCGGTTAGCATATCTTAACAGATACTCTAAGAAATTTATTCTAAAAGCATCTAAAATTTTCAGTCCCTGAAATCAGTTTAAGACACTAATTATGAAGTAATGCACATCAAGACTAAATCCTCTGTTATTTAGCTCACTCCTTGTTTAGAAAATGTCTCTTCTTCATCTTCCAATCTAAATTCCCCAAGGATTCTTTAAGATATTAACAAAATCATCATCATCCATGATTCCAATACTTAATCCTTCATAGTAATCTTCAAACTCAGAATAGGACACTTCATTGGGATTGCTGCAGGACTCTCCTAATGTTTCTAGAAATGACGACTGAATTTCTTCTTCTGTAGCTTTACCTGTGAAAGTATATTTTTTCAATTAAGTACATTTTCAAGAACAGTGAATATATAGCATTTTAGCTTGCAAATACATTTTTTCTTGAACAAATTCAATATTCTGATTTCAGATTTAAGTCATAGTCTCACTTAATACCAGCTGCAGAAATCATCTTACTTTAATAGCACACGATAGCATTAAATATCACCAGAAGCATGAGGTCACAATCAATTTCAATGAATTATGAGATCAGGAAGATATTTTTTTTTCTTCAAATGACTGCAAAAACGAAATAATGTATTTGCAAACTAAAATTTCATTAATGCAGAAGTTATCTTGTAATAAAGCATAGGTTAAATGTAATACAAATTCAAAGCTCTAAGGAAACCTTAAGATGCAAGCTTGCATTCAACAAGTGCTCTGCAATTGACAAGTGTGTTATAGTGACTTAATAAAGTCTATACTCAAGATGATTTCATAGCATTGAGAAAAAAAAAAAAAAAGAAAAAATATAGCATTTTAGCACTGGAAAAAAATGCATGTGCAACTTCCCTGTACCACCATATGTCTTCATCTGTCACCATTAAAATTACAGGCAATACAAAAAAACATCCTCTCTTCTACAGGTAAAACAGAAACGGTCAGGAAACCAGGGAGACTTTCACAATGACTCGTTTGGTATGTGGAGACATTATTTCAGAACTTGACATACAAATTTTTAAACTCCTGTGTTTTCAATGGCAAAGATTAAACATTTTTGAGAATCCTGAAAAAATAATGAAGATATCAACGCTTCCTCTGTAAAGCATGACAATCCTGTCCCAGAAATAAGTGAATAATTTATTCAGAAGGAACCTCAAGTGCTGAGTTCATTCAGTGTCAGTTGGGAATCTTGCATATTTTAATAGAAAATAGTAATATGAAAATGAGAGCATCCTCCTAAGTGAAAATTCCAAATATCATATGCGTCGCTGACAATCTGCACACCAAAGCTGAGAAATAACTGCTTAAATGTAGTTCTACACAGGCAGGGAAATGGAACTACTCTGCATACATGCAGTATTTGCATCCTGATAAAAAGCAAGTATTAAAATTGTATATATGAACTCCATTACTATTTATAGTCATGTTCCAGATAGACACATTATAGGTCAAAGGAGGAAAAAAAGTTCTCCTTAACAGCTCAAGTCTAAGCCAATACCAAACCAGTTTGTATTTGCAATGAGTTTCCAGATCTGGCACCTCTGCTAACAAGATGACTTCAGAAGTACAGATTATTTTTTTCCTTCATGTGAATTACCTGCCAATACTAGAGGATGTTTCTTTGCACAGTAACATTTTCTGATATCTACCATAGGGACACTCCCAGTTTTGCTGAAATCTAGTTTCATATAAGCCTGTAAAGGGAAAGAAAAATCCATATAAGCACATAAGGAAAAAGGAAAAAAAAAACAACAAACAAGTGGAAAGGTGTAAAGATCAAATATACTTAACTACCTAGCACATATTTTTAGATCTTGTGCAATGGATTATGTCAACTTACCTATTATGTAAGGCATCAGATACCAGAAAATTATTCTACATTATGAATTTTCATTATTATTTTATCTCAACAGCTTTCACATCAAATGTGGTCCTCTCACTAACTCAAGAAAATTTCTCTTCTCTACAAAATTTCTAGCTCATCCTTAGAACCAGAAGTTAAACCTGCTTCGCTTCTGCCTCCTCCAATTACTGAGACTCCTGCGTCACTCTGACAAGCCTCACCACAGCCTCTTCAGCACTGCTAACACAGCTTCATTTGCATTTCAGTTTACTCAAATACACATGCTCGATACGTAGGCTAGGATTCTCCACGATTAAAAGTATGAAAGTATGTGTCATTTTTCTTGATCTTGATATCTAATCACTACTCTATTGGCTGGTCTGTACTCAGTGTTTCAGACTGCAAACAGCTGCACATTATATTATAGACATATAACAAATGGAATTTCAAAAGAAAGAAGTCTCAGAAATATAATGACTCTAATTGTAGGTCTCAAAGGTGGCAAGTATTATTGCCTCTGTTTCAGACATGGAGGAAAAAAAAAAAAAAAAAAAAAAAAA
>WHYT01016728.1:46086-63343 GCA_009806455.1 Tetrax tetrax
ATTGATCCACCATCACTTGTTCTACTACAGCCTGTTTTCTCCTCTCTGCAGCAACATCCTCCTGCAATGAAAAACTGAGAGCAAATGAAATATATAACACCAGACACATCAAATAATAAATTACCCATTAAGATAACATTCAGAGGTCACAATCTTACCAATGTAACAATTAATCTTTGTTTATCATCTTTTTTAATAGACTTCTATTTGCATAACAAATAGACAAATAATATTCTCTGCTACACGTTCAAATTGTCCGAGAACATTAGTTGTCAATAAATATGAGAATTCTAGTATTTGACATACAGCATCCTTATCTCTGTATTGTTTCCAATCAATCCTGTAAGTACCACAGAGCCTGAGGAAACTCACACTATTCCAGGTTTCATGGTTGACACAGCTCCAACTCAAAAAATGAAACTTTTCCTCCAGCAATATTTAGTAAAAAAAAAACTCTTTTAAGACTTAGTCTCAAAACACAATTTTTATTTCTGAATGTCACAATAATTTTCTGCTGAGACGGGCTTTTCAGGGAAGATCATCCTAAGGGGAAGGGGATTTAAGATTATATTATTCTTTTTATTAGACTAACACTGAACCATAATCATGTGCCATTCACTGTAAAGTGCTCAGGCGCTGATCATCATTTGTTCATAGAAAGAGAAACTAAAACACGAGATGATGTGCTGGGACGTCGTGGAGACCACTGGCAACAACCAGGCTTCAGCATCTCTCTTCATTTTATCTTCCAGATTTTGAACTTTTTCACAGTACTTAAATTTGCCTTTTTTCCCTCCAAAAAATATTTTATATATGAGAAAATAGATATTGCAAGTTTATGCAACCTTTTGGACAACTCAATAGGTATTCTGAAACTGAAGAATTACGATATTTTTCTGATTGGTTATTTTTTCCACACCACTCTTGTGCGCAACCCAAATTTTAGATAGATCAAGCCCTCCCATGGCTGAAGAAGAAACGAAAGTTGGTTCCCAGATACCAGGTAACTGTAAGGGATAATCCCCAATTCCACAAAAAAAAAAAAAACAAACCAAAAAAAACAACCATCCAACCAAAAAACCAAAATGAATAAAGTAGCATCGACCAGCTGGTGTTTATTCCAATGTGATTTTAACCTTAAAAGATTCCTGAAGTATAGGTAATAGGGTGCTTTTTAGTTTGCTTTCATATTTCATTTTCGCACCTATCAGAGTACAGATGTTTTATTCTGAGTCACTGAATCTTTGTCCTTTAACTGTCCACCAGACATTAAAAAGTACTATGTAAAGGAGGACACAGTGAAAATAGTATTTGTTAAAACGCAATGTATTTCACGGATCCTGGCTTATAGAGCCAAACTAGCTTTTTTTTCCTTATTGATTTAGCATTAAGTAGTTATTCTAATGATACTTCAAAACTTATTTCCGTTATCTTCACCCTACAGTATAGATTTTAAAATTTATTCTAAAAATAACAAACTGGTAGTTCAAGTCCTTCATAAAAGTACTTTCTGGAAATATTTTATTATCACAGAAATGAATAGTGATCTCAATAGTGCAGCATCCACATTCACTTTGACAAGACTATAAATTAAATAAATGTTTGCAATGATGCAAAAGTCAGTGCATAGTGATGAGCAAACAAAATAAATTAAAATTATTATTTACTTTTACAGTCTCATAAAATTTCTCATGGTTTAGTATTCCATGACGAAGTTAGAATGCTAACTCTGTCCAACAATACCTTCAAAAAACAGTTTTGAAAGCCATCACTCTGCATCTGCAAATACTGAACGATGCAATATTAAATCTCAAGGTTCTTCATAATTGTAAATAATCCCGAATTCAAGGCTTAGCCTTAGATGGGCAAGTCTGCAGTTGTTCAATCCTACAATGAGTTAAAAAATTATGTCTATGTAAGAAGTTAAAGAAACGTATTTGGTACACCCACATAAAAAAGTTGTAATTCCCCTGTATGCAGGCTAGTGCAAACTGTGTTTGCAGTTTTCGAGGCTCCCTGCTTCCCAAGATCAACAGGAATGAGAACCACCCAGAAACGATGTGACAGAAGATTGGAGCCAAAGCAACTGAAAGGAAAGGCTAAGGGAGCTTGGGTTTGTTCAGTGTGCAGAAGCAGCAGCTACGAGGCATTCTGAAAACATCCTACAACCAAAGGAAAGTTACAAAGATGACAGAACCAAACTTTTTATGATAGTGGCCAACAGTATAACAGGAAGCCAAGGTTATAAACCGAGCCTTAGGAGGCTTGGTATGGATAATGGGAAGAAATTCACAAGGGGAATAGTGTCTCACAGGAAGATGTTGCCTAGAGATGCTGTTGAAGCTCCATCTTTGGAGCCTGAAGACCAGCCAAAGCCGTGGCTGACCCAATCTTAATACCCACAGCAGAGCCCTACAGCTTACAAAGCCAGGTCTCATCACATACTCCATTTCAGGAGTTAATGAGGGAAAACAGCCTGTTTATTCTAGAAATAAGCCAGAGTAAGAGCTGATGGAATAACGAAATCCGTGGATCACTGAATACATTCTCAGGTACAAACTACAGACCAGAGGAAATGTAATGCTATGTTCAGGTTTGCTCAACTCACTCAGTTAATGTTAGTTGTATGTATGTATTTGTATTTATTATTCATATTATGCATTCTCATTTATATACATTACTGTATAAAATACAAGCATTGCAGGTAAGATTTTAAAAAAAAAAGGCTCACTGGATCGCTCAGTTCAGCTCTCATTGAAACAAATGTTTAAACTCCCCATGATTTCAATGGGTGCAATTACATACTAGCACCGAATCACCAAAGGCCAAACTTCTGTTGCACATCTGGGAAGTCATTCTATAAGCCTAGACAGTTAACAGCAAAATACCAGCCAAAATACTTACAGCTTCTGACTTCCTTATACTGTGCTGCATATTATAGGGCTTGCTCGTGTAGCATTGCTGCAGGAGAGCTTTCTCATCAAGAGCTGTAAGATCATCATTATGTCCATCTTCAATCTGTGTACCCTACACAAAAACACATTTCTTTCATAAAATCAAATTTAATTAATTGTAAGAAAAACCAACCAAACAAAACCCCACACAACACATTTTCCTCAACAATTTATTTTAAAGTTTTTTCTTTTGTCTTTATTTTTTAAAGTGTCTACTTTTTCCACTTCATGCTAATTAGAAAAACATTTTTTAAAAGCCTAGCTTTTTACAGAAATTGAACTTACAAGTCTTGCTCTCTAGTCTTTCCTTATAGCTTTTGAATACATACCGGCTTTCAACCATATTGAAATGAAAAAATCTCAAAAATGCTGTGTTCCTACAAGCTCCATGAAAAGGCAGCAGCAAGTCAGAGAAGGTAGACTGTTAGTACCTTTCCGAAGAAGACAAGAGCTCATCCCTTTTCTATTCTGCTCAAGAACAGCCAAGAAAAAGCAGCAGATTTGCCATTATGCATATAGCTCAAAGTTCACCATTGCAGAGATGCTGCTTTTTGACCAGCAAAGAAGTTAAATACAGTCTAGACAGGGAAAAGCCAAAGCATACTGCTGAACTGGGGTCTAACAGACTTGTAAATCAGTTCAAGGGTATTGCAGAAATATCTCCTACATGGAGAATATGAAGAAAACTGATAAAGGAGACTGTGTTTACAGAAGTCAGGAAGGAGGGAATATGGGAAGTAAATCAGGAGTAGGTTTTGTTAGCTATACTCCTCTAGGAGCGGCTTCTTCTCGGAGAAAAAAGGTTATTAGAAGTTTCACTAATCAGATAAAATAATAATTATCTTGAAATCTAAAGAGGTTTTTATTTATTAATTTAATCAGGTAGTGATAATATCTAACACAGAAAATTGTTCTGCCAGGCATTATATGAAAATCTGTCATAAAAACTGACACACATAACTTCTAGTGCTTAACAAATATCCTTCTGGAACCCAAAATCACCAGAATAAACCAGTCCTGCTTTCTCTCCCAGTATACACTTGCCACCTATTCCTTCAGTTTCAGATTAACTTGGCTGCTCCTATAAACACCCTTTTGATGGGCTTGCAGTATGGCATATGGAAAACAGCTGATGTAATAGTACCAGACCAGTACATAACAGTGGAACCATCTAAAAAAAAAAAGTAGTATTACAACAAATCCCTAGAACTGACAATCTTAACTGCCACCAAACATAAAACTAAACTTCATAAAAAATAAGAATTGTTTTTTTAACTCAACTCTTTTACTCACAGAATGCTTACTTATCGGTATCTGCAGGTTCTTCAAGTTTTATCTGAACACTAGGAGCACGACGATAAGAGGAGAAAGCTCCTTTAAAACTATCAGCAATATGGGTAAAACAGTAACAACAATATGCGAAACGTAATCTTTGTCTTATGTAAGACCTTCCCTTTTCATTCTACTGACCATTAAACAAGAAAAATCAATAAACTCATTGTTATTCATCACAAATTTTCTCTCTGAAAAGCAATGAGCACAATCTGTCCCCCCAACATCTGCATTCTTAACTCTTCATTAAGATTCTTAAATGGTTATCTACCCTCAGCACAGTCTAGCATTCAACCAGTCCTCACAGCTGTTGCTTACTTTTGTCTCCTGTTTCCTTACACCTACAATGATGTATCTTGCTCTGTGCCAACACCTTTCTCCACTATTTCTTCCAGAACAAAAGGAGTGTTGGTTTATTTTCACCTCTTTGTTTTCTAGTTTCTCTCCACTGATCTGCATTTGTTTGCATCTTAGTTTTAGTTTTAAAACACAAAAGAAACCCAGCAGAATTAATACAGCTTGCAGACCAACTGTACTGGATCTTACACATCAAGGCAAAAAGTGCAGATAACATATTTCATTATTTTAACCCCATATTCCCTTTCCTTTTCAGTGTTAATAGTTCTTTAAGGTAGAGGTCACATCTTTCACTTATTTCAAGTCCTATGTACAGTTATAATTAAATAATAACTAATATGCTTCTGTATTTAAAAAATAAAAAAGCTTGAATGCTTTTCTATATTTGAAAATAACATTTTACCAAGATCTCCCTACTGTTTCTCATCTTCTTAGGCTGCAAACTCTTCCCTATCAACCATGCTAATCTTCATGCTCAGGCTAGAGGTGCACTATGAGGGCAAAAGTAACATTTTTTACCAGAGAATACAAGCATGCTTAGATTTTCAGAGCACGTCAGTTTCTTGCTCTGGAACAACTGAAGCAGCTTCCTATATTTTATTTCCTACTCAACATTAGATGCCAAAATTACACAGGTTTTTATTTCTTTATGATAAAAACATGGAAGAAATTATTACATCAAACACCGTAATGAAATACCAACGTATATTTGCTACTTGAAAATGCAATTACTTCTTTGCCAGCTACCTTTCTTGAAGCTTCTGGACACTGGAGGTGGTCTTTTTTCTTTTCAGCAATTCTCTGAGAATACTGTTTATATTCTTCCTTCGTATCTGCTTCATACTGACGATACTTCAGTTTATACTTGTCTGTTGGGGATGGCAGATTTTCTGGTATTGTCTTCTGCTCCAAAACAGAATGCAAAAGCAAAGAGTAATAGAGTGATCAATATAAAAGCCTCTGGTTGATCTATTGAATGAGAATAGCATTACTATAATTTCCATCCAGTATAACTTCTGAAACTTCTTGACACTATGCTTCACATTAAGAAAAAAATGCAAATATGACTGCATATTCAGGTTTAATTTTCATTCAGTGCTTCATATTCTGACATTTTTTAATCTAAAAAGTACACAGCCAAATGGTTTTGCATCACTTTTAAAGAGAGAATCCAAGATTCATTAGTTCTGTCCTATAAGATAATGTTACAGATCATTAAAATGGGAATTCTGACATTTGATTTTGGATGGCTGAAAATGGGCTGATGGATTTTTTAATCAAAAGTTCTAATATTCTTGGATGGCAGATGAGTACTGGGACTTACTTCCCTAGAACAACATCAGCTGAAAAGGCTGTGAAGCCAACTAAGTACCTTCCTAACTTTACATCCTTTTCAGTGCTCTACACAACGGATGCTGGATCAGTACAAACATCAGCAATAACAGAACGCCAAGATTCCACTCTTCTTTCTCCTCCTGAATAACTAACACCTTCAATGTTTAAGTGACATTCCTTCAACGCTAACAAAACTAAGCTGGCCTTATCTAGCATCTCTACTTGACACATCTTGCCTCAGCAGTGTAACAGTCCTGTTCTAGAAAACCATTTCTCAAAACCCCAAAAGATTTATGTTCTTGAAATGGCAGCTTTCTTTTTCAAAAGAGATCCATGTCCCTTCACTGGTTAAATCCTGAATAAGACTATATTTAAATTATTCTTCCAAAAGTGACCTATTTTGGGAAGATTTACTTACACAGTCTGTTATTGAAGAAGCCAGAATATATCTTGCTAAAGGGATGCTCAGTCAGGGGCCCAGAAGCAAGCAATGCGGAAATAAAAGCCACTCAGAGGAATACATTAAAGTGTTTTAGAACGGCTTGAAAATCTTCTCCACAAAAAAAAAGAAGAGAGAGGAAAAAATTCAGGAAAAAAAAAGAGAGAAGTAGAGCAAAAGAGGGTAAGTGAACAAAAGATACACTCCTGCACATTTAACACTTCAGTATTTAAGACATAATGAAGGCAGAAAAGAAGCAACAAGAGATAAAGGAAAGCAAAGAAAGGGAGAAAGACCCTGAGAAACAGACAAAGCAAAACCTTCCATTAGCCTTCCTGCAGCTAGACAAAAAGTATATGTATGAATGTTATATATTTTTCAAAAAGCTAAAGCAAGCGGTGAAATTATAGGCATTCAGACCTAAAAAGAGTATAGCAACTCACATATGTTTGCACTGCACACTTACAATGCAGTACAGGGGAAAACAACCTATGCATACTTACATGTTTAGAGTTACATACTAAGAGGTGAGTAAATATCTATGTTGGGCACACAGGTATTCTGAGAAGTAGTACATTCTTAGTCCATTATTTAAAAAAAAAAAAAACAAACCAAAACAAAAAAACTTAACCATTTATGTTTTTATTCGAATGCATTTTTAAAAATTTAAGTTGAGAAACCGTTTGGTTATATAGGGAAATATATATAATTATGATCTCGGCAGTTTCACCTTGAGCTTCAGTCAGTTTGGAGTCCTGCCACGCAAGTCCCTATATTATTTGTTTCAAGGGGCACAAGTTTTGTACAACCTAAATAATAATGGTTTCTCCCTCTAGCTACACTTCTGTTTTAAACACACTTATTAGATTATTTCTTAGGTTTACATAAGTTAAATATTTTAAAAATAATAGATTTTATATATCTTCCAGTGCTTCCCAAAAGAGGTAACATTGATAAGTAGGGGTATTTCCTGTACTGCAACTAAAGAAAAACATAGTATACTAGGAAGATTTTTACAATGATTATGTACAGTGCACAGTTATGACAGAAAATAATCATGTAGGTAGCATTCTTCTTGAATTAGTTTAAAGCTCTGGATATCCAATCTCTTGAATATATAGCGACTACAAAGAAAATACTACTATTTGCAGTACTGCATTTCCCCTTTAATTAACACATTTAAAACACTCAAAATACTGATGGAATGACAGCAGATTAAAGATAGTCTCTCCAATAAGCTAGTTCCCGTTACAGAAAAGAAGTTAAAACATATTACATTTTCAGGCCATACACTACAGTACTCTAATGCTGAATTGTTAATGTTATTTTGTCAGTGCATATTTTTTCAGCTACTTTACCTCTATTTTCTTCTGACAAGATTTTCTAGACACCTGTTTAAACTAAAGGAGAAGAGAAATTAAGTATGTATCATAATCAAATAAAAACTGTCACATTCATTTGTTCAAATTTAACTCAGATATGAGAATTCAAAGGAAAACTTTTCTTGCATTCAGGAAACTGTAATAACTGAGTAATTAAATTAATTCTTAAAATTGTTACAGTGGATATTGTTACTGAACAATGCTGTACGGTACTGTAAATCAGAATGGTAGCATTTGGATTACTAATTTTCCTTATAAAGCACCTAAAATTAGTGGTGATTAAGTTTCTTAGTCATCCAGGGAAAAATAATGCTGATATGTCATCAGAAAATTTTAACAACAAAAGTGCTCTGACAAATTGCACATAATTCCAAAGTTAACGTCACAGTTCTGTTTTAAAGACAAGAGATTTAAGAAAAATCCTATGAAATGGCTGCATGTAACTCCAAAAGTTTCTTTTTCACCAAAAGTAACTATTCCTCCATAGAAATAACACTCATCTTTGTAACCTTGGGTTTTGCTTCAATCATACACTTACTGACTACTATCCATCTTTATTATTTCTGTAAGTTACGCTTGGTTTAGAAACACTAACCAAAGTTACATGCTACCTCAAAAGTATTACATTTTTCAGTCACTTTGACAAATTGTTAATCAAACTACTAATATAACTTCAAAATGAGAACAATGAAAAGGATGAGTGTATCAAAAAACAAAGAAGAGCTAAGGTATATAAGAAAATAGGATTTTTAAAATGTTCTAGAGGCTTCCCAGTAAAAAGTACTTTGCCAAAAATATTTTGGAACAACAGCACTTGGAGATTTGAGTTTAACCAGAAGAAAAAAAAAAGATAGGTTGCATAATAAAGCTAAGTATGCTTTTCTAAATTACTGCTAAAGAGGCATATTTTAAAGATATTTGTAGCAACAGACTGACCTGTTGAGCCTGATGATGCTGTGCATATGGCATTGGTAATGACATTCTCCAATTTGAAGATGAATCCAGAGGTTGTGTATGAGGATTGCTTCCACTGTATGGTATGTAAGAGTCCCCATCCTAAAGTTACAGAGAAAAAAAGAAAAAGCAAAAGGACAAGCAATCATAATTGGTTTCTTTCAGAGTGAAATTTTTATAAACTCCTGCAACCCATGAATTTTAAAAACTATTCAAGACAAAATTAATTTATAATTACCTCTTCATCAGAATCTTCCAGGCTCCCTAGGTCTAGGCACGGCACCCTGCAGAAAGTTAAAATGATTTTAATAGCAATACATTCTCTCATTTTTCAATTACAGTAAAAGCAAACTGCCTATTAGCTATTATTATTATTAATTCCTTCACAAAAAAAAATCCCTGCTATGAACAGTTTCACTACAACTGGAGATGGCCTATTTGGCAAATCCCTATTAGCCCTTCTTGCTTCAGCTCAGGAACTGGCCAGTGAGCTTTTCCTCTTCCCCAGTTGCAGAGTACCCCGACAGTCCTGAAGGAGGTGCTGCTACAAAAAGATCATAAATCAGGGATTCCTTATTCCTGTCTTCTACAGCAAGTCTGTGTCAACAACCCTCTATAATCAGTCACCAGAGAGGCAACAGGGAAGCAATAGCTCCTGAGGATGCAAACCCTCCAAACTTTTTGGAAGAGATTAACACAGGGGAAACTAACTACACCTCAGTATTTTATTCTGCTTAAAGAAATGAAAACATCTCCAACTCATCAAAGCTTCTCTGTGCCTTCTGCCTTTATTCCAGGTATACTCCGGAGCACCACAAATACTTTTTTTTTTTATATTTTCCCATCAATATTTCCAAACAACCCTATTATAAGAAGATTACTTCTTGGAATAAGAGAGCTCTTTAATTTCCAGTCTTTTTTTTTTTTTCATTAGAGAATGACTGACAGTACTCAGAAACTGAAGTTCTTTGACTTTGATATGAACAGTCCAAGGTCATGGTCACACATACTTGTAAAATAATGTAGAAAGATACATTGGCTGTGAGGCATTTCAGTAAACAAAAAAGCCTGAACTATCAAACATGGTTCTTGGAACAGCAGCTCTTGCTTATCTGCTGAAGTCACTATAAGGTTTTGAATTTTATAAGCACTGTGCAAAACTTCTCATTGCTTGTAAAAACCCTTCACAACAGTTCATTTTACTGTAATACCTGCAAACAAGGTCAATAGTTAAAAAATGTTTTTCTCTTTTTGCAGACGATTATATTAAAAATATTCAAGAAAGACTAAGTATAAATACGAAAGTTCTGAGTACAACTATACCATTAAGCTCAACCAAATATAGATCAAATTAATTCCAATGTAAATAATGCCTCAAATATTCTACTCTAAATATAAATCATAGAAAACAAACCTATGGTGATAAATTTCATGGAACACTGAGTTGCATACCAACACAAGTGCAAATGCATTGCATTAATAACACACAATTATACAAACTGATCAGAAATAGAAGCAGACTTACTCTGGTGGGCGAGGACCGTGAGTAGCCCGTGTATCTGGTCTCCAGCCCTAAAAGAGTGACACGTTATTACATACCTACAGGGATCAGGATTAAAATACATAGTTCTCTCTCTCAATTTCCCCTGGAATATTTAACATCAATGCCTCAAAGTATCTGTCTGACATAATTGACTGAGATGATACTAATAAAAGGAAAAAAAAAAAACTTTTCAATGAAAAGTTGATTCTTATAGATCATGAGACTAAGAGACTGAATATTCATCATGACAGAAAGATTTCCAGCCATTCAGAACACAGAATCCAGATAGTATCCACATCAGCTATTAATAATTCATTAAAAATAATCCATGTTTCTGAGACTTCGTACAGTCACCGCTCACAAGATTTTAGGTCACATCATCTTTGTTGGTTGGGAACCAACCCCTCAGCCAACCCTTAAACCAAAACCACAATACCAACAGCCAGCTGGCTCACACGGAGCTAGCTCATACCCCAAAGAAGTCCCGATATTTGGTGTAAATTTGTCATCTCTGCTTTTTTCTTTTAGTATAGCAGCACCTGATGATGACTAGGCAGCTTGTGCAATCACACTGTTTACAGGTATCCAAACTGAACTGAGCAAGAACATAGCAAGAAGAAAAGACTTGAGCCAAAGCTCCACCTACCCTACTACGGCTTTCTGAAAACAGCCAACAGCAGCTTCCTAGGAAAGACTGTATGACTGGGGCAAGCACATAGTAACAATTCCCCCAAATGGTCTCCCAGTCTGAAAAAAGTGTGGATGCTGTGAACCAGAGCCAGCATCTTTTTTTCACTCTTCAGCTCAGAGATCTCAGCCTCACAGTCTGAATTGAGCAGACATCCTGTTTCCAGTGGTGACCTAACACCTTTTCTGATTTGAGAGCAGTCATAAAACTGTAACCCTTTTCCTGCCACACACCCTTGTAGCCTGCTCCTGAAAAAGAGGTTCCCAGGTCAGCAACACTACCCTCTAGTGACTTAAAAAAAAAAAAAAAAAAAAAAAAGTTTTTTTTTTTAAAAAAGTCTCCCTCCAGGAAGGTCGTACATAATAAACACCACCACCTTGTGGTCAAATACATAAAAAAACGTTAATAGATCTAACGCAATTTAGTCTTAAGACTGAAAAGTAAATAAAATGAAGACTGTCATTTACGAGGTGAAGCATATAGCTTCAATATAATTTTAATCTATGATTTATTTTTGCAAGCCACCAAGAATGAGATGTACTAGGGAGTCTAAATTTGGAAACTGAGGAGCATGAGAGCATGTTCTTTTACAACCTACACTAAATTCCCCCAATGATGTTGTTGTATATAGGTATTTCATTCTCAAAAGACTGGTTAAAAATTAACATTATAAAATTGATGTGATATCATTCACAAAAGGTCCTTCCTCATTCCAAACCAAACAGAAAAGGAAAACAGCAATTTGGCAGTCAAACTGCAAGAATTCCTAATGTGATCGTCCAACAAATAAGGAAGTTAAATGGGTGCTTGGGGGCTGAGGGAAGATTACCAATTAACTTTACTTCACAGGCATAAAGTCCACAGTGTCTGTGAGAAAAATCAACTGTTATTAAAAATATTAATATTTATCTTAGCTATAGCAAAAACAATGACCCTCAGAATCCAGGATCGTATTTGTTCTAATTGGACTTTCGAAAGTTAGCCTGAAAGTTTCTGCTACAGTGATCTTGTGAGGGTTGCACACCTAACATCTCAAAACACAGAAATGTAAAATGTAAAAACCTCCTGAAGTATGATTTAAATATTTGGTTAAACATCAAAGTAAGGAGGGAAAACAACCACAAGCCTTCCGTTAACATACCTGACATTTCTTCTCCCTCAACGACAGCTGAATCTGCCTTTGAGGGGATGCAGCAACTCCTTTAACTTCCAAATCCATGCAAATTCAATGACAGCCTTCAAAATAAACTGAGAAACAGAAAAGGCTACGGAGAAAATAACATGTTTTTCACGCAAGTACTTCTGCAAATAAACATTATTGAATCGGAAATATGAAATGTTGCTAGCTTCCCTTTTTCACCACCTCTTAATTTCAGTCTTTACTAATGCTTAACCAGATTCCTGTTCAAATTTTCATCTTTGCCTCAAATTTAACTCCTTTTTTTCCTTTACGCTTTTCTTGATACCTCCTCATACCAGCATTACTGATTTGCTACCCCTTGACAACATCAAATATTTTCTACTCTTCACTTAGAGCTGCTGCCTGGCTCTCAACTGCATTGTGCCCTGGAACCAGGTATTTTCAGGAAGACGCAAGGCACGCAGTCAGTCTCCAAGAGCTCCAGAGTGATGTTTTATCCCTATGTTCCTCCTTCCCCCCAGCCAGTTTTGAACCAAAAACCTATCGTTTATTTCCCAGAAATCAGACATTCCGTTTTCAACTCACCATCCACAAAAGCTGACCCCGTTTCTACCTACCCAGCGGGTTTTAACGCCCAAGTATCCTCTCCTTTACCAAGGGCCTAGTCGGAGGTGGCCGTAGGGCAGCTCGCCGGACAGGACGGCCTCCCAGCCGTACCCCCTCTCTCAGGACGCTTAAACGAAGAGCTGCTGCCTTCCCACGCCCTCAAGCCTCTTACTGAAACGCAGTATCCTCCCAGTTAAAGGTATGAGGGGAAGAGAGCACCGTTCCATGAAACCCTTAACACGCTGGAATAACTTTATCGCAAACAACAATGCTGTAAGGGGAGAAATAAACGTTACGGGCTCGCAGGCTGCGTTTTCCCCGGAGCGCACGGGGGCAGGCCGCGGGACAGGCCCGGGCGGGGGTGGCCGGAGCGGTCTCACGGACAGGCCGCGCACGGCCTGCGGAAACGGCCCGCCCCACGCGTCTCCATGGTAACCGCGCCCCGCCGCCGCCGCCGCGGCCTGAGGGGGGCAGAGGCAGCTCCCGCCGCCGCCCTACCTGCCCGCCGCCGCCTCCGGGGCCTTGCCGGCTACAGCAGCGCGGAGGGGCCGCCCCAGCCAGGCCTCGCACAGCTGCCGCCTCAGCTGAGCGGGCAGGAGGAGAAGGAGGAGGAGGAGGAAGAGGAGGAATCTCCTGTGCTCCCCCCTCTCCCCACGCCCCGAGGACGCAGCCCGTTCGCGGTGCGGCTGCGCGCCCCAACGTCCCTCCCCGCGCTCACCCGCGACCCTGCCCGCCGCCGCCCCGCAGGCCCCGCCGCACCTGCGCGGGGGGCCCAGTCCTTCGTGCCCTCTGAGCAAAGGCTTTGATACTAGTTTAAATTCACTTTAATTATCCTTGTTCGTTATCTCACGGGATAGCTCCTATGCAATGACGATTTTTTTTTAAAGCAGTTCCAGTGCCAGTTATTTATACCAATCAAATTGTGCCCGAACACCCGTTCCAATTCATCCGTTCTGAGGAAAAAAAAAATGTTACCTCTTCAGAAACCCTGACTTTTTGCTCAGTCAGTTTTCCAAAGTTAGGCAAAATCGCAATTCCTATGCAATAGTGAACAATTCATTCCACTTCAGTGAGTGACACAGTAATAGTTTAAGGCTCTTTAACTACACTGCATTTCCTCCATAAAAATAAATCCATGTGTTATTTTCCTGTAAGAAAAAAAAAAAAAGATGGCAAAAGAGTTCAGGCATTATAACTGGCCTACTTAAAAGCTATGCAGTTAGAAAATTTAACAACATTGTACTGTGGGATCTGCCTCGAATAGAATTCCTGGTGGCAGTTCCATAGGCATGTGTGTTAAGCAAACAAAAAAATGAGTAGAAAATAAAGGTATGGACAAAAATTATTCTGGCAAATGAAAGCAATGCTTTTCTTAACACCAGTCTGAAAAAGCCACTATCAACTTGCCATAATATATTGAAAAAAGAAACCCACAAGGCCCACAGTTCTTCAGTGATACATAGCCTTACATCATTATTAACAGATGTATTAAAAAGTGTATTACAATGAATCAAAAGGCCAGATTCTATTGTGTTAAAATCAATATGAAACAGGGATTTGATACTAATGTGTATTGATCAATTATTAGGCAGCTGTTGAATTTAACCAATGACAAGTGGAAAGAAAGTGATCCAGTGTAATGCATTAAGGTTAAAAATCGACATACAAAACTCTTCATCATTCCCATGGAGACAGTAAACTCTGACATATTTTTAAATAGCGTCTGTGGCTAAATTTCTCTCTCCCAATAAACTTGACTATGAATGCATCTCTAAGCCTTAACCCATACTGCTTTTCATTCTGCCCCAGAGTGAAGTTTTCCACAAACAGCTAAATTCATCAGTACATGCTCTTTAATGAACTCAAGAAAGTTACAGTTCAAGTGGCACCATGCTTACCAGTTACAAAACATTTATGAAACATCTATTCTTTATAGTCTTAATTACAAGATATTCTCATATTTGAGTGAAACATCAGATATAATTACAGTGCATTATATACAGAGTACAGAAATATTTTTATAGGGAAAAAAATAAATAAAAAAATATGTAAACATCCTGAGTGAAATTCTGCTGCCACTGAAGTCAGTCACAGAACCATCACAGATAGGAGCACAGGCAGCATTTCACCCCTCAAATTTTTAAAGCATATAGCAGTGCACATAACTTCATTCAAAACAGTTTAAAGTGCATACAACATTATTAAAAAAAAAAATAAAATTCATAAGCTTTTGAAAGTTCAACATATACAGATTTCATTCACATCTATTCCGTCTCCTCAATCCTATCTCTTCTGATTCAACAGCATCTTTGTTTATCATTTCTTGCTCTTCTGCCACATCTGGCTCAAACTGATGTACTTCACATTCATCATATAATTCATGCTCTTCTATTTTGTAATCACTATCAACATCCTCAAGCAAATCTTCATTACTGTCATCGTCTCTGTCATCCATTTCTTTCTCTTGAGAGTGTCCAGCAAATGACTGAATGAGATCTTCAAGTTTCTCGTTACAAATGTGGCTGACATCTTGTAATTCACAGGGGGGGGAAAAAAAAAAATCAAAGTGAAAACTTAAATTACTAGAAAGGCTTCACATTTCAGGATCAGTTCAGAAGTAGAATATTTATTTTTTATTTGTTTTCTCTCTTTTATTAAGGCTCAAGTAATACAAAAATTCCCCAAATTTCTAGTGAACCATTCTTAACATTTATTATTTCTCTTGGACTCCTATGCACCTCTTGGAAGTCTGCAGTTGAAACTAGTACACAATTTGCTGTTTAATATATTATGCAAGCATTACCCATAGCCTCAGAGTTCCCTGTCTGGGAATCCTCAGGCTGAAGTTAGTCCAATATTAACTGACTGCTCAGGAACTCGCTTACAAGAAGCCCATTTTAACAAAGCAGAACATAACTGTGTGTCCTGTCCCAGTTCAATGCCTTTTAGCACCTGTTCTTTAAAAAAATCATTATGTATCAAAAATGTGAAATTAGATGCACCTCAAACAGGAAGAATGGTACTCCTCCAGAATAAAATTAATTACACACACATTACCTAAGATGCAGGAGCTGAACAATGTTACAGTAACATATGTTTATTATTTTAAAATATAAACTACTTAGTTATCTTTCCTGCTGGAAATCAAAGTACCTTTCATTTTGTCTTCCGATTTATCCAATCCACTTTCTTTCATCAGTCGTCTAATTGATTGGAGCTGTGTCATTATTTCATCTTTCTGCTCACAAGCTAAAGCATTAACACTAGAAAAAAAGACAGATGTCAACAGCTGAAAGATTATCTTGAGAGTCACTGCTTGATAATAATGCACAAGATTGCAGTATTTCCTCCCATGGATCAATACCACAGTTAAGTTAGCAACACATTTAGGTCAAGTTTTTCTTTTGAGAAGTTTCTTGAGAAGTGGGGAGCCCATCACATACACCTACTGAATAAACTAGTCACTGAATCCTAACACTGGAGCCCCAAGGGCCAAGGTTGAGTGATGACTACTGTAAGAAACAATTATCCAAAGTAATTTTACTTTTAGTACATACATAACTTCACAGTTTAGCGGCTTTTCTCATTTATTTCAGATTTTGTTGACTCTCTCTCCTCCCTCACTACTAGAGATTTGTTAGACAAATTGGTCAGTGAATTTGCTGCTTAGTAGTTTCAGCACATATGAAAATTATAAGTGCACTAAAGGAACAATCATGAAATTCTGCACGTTTTAAACCAGGCTTCATGAAGGGCATCAGTCTACACAAAACAGACTGCATGGATATTTTTATTTCCAGTAGATGGCCAAGGCCCTAGCTTCTTAAGAAAAGGACATCTCTAAAATTACAAGGAGGTTATATTACTTATTCCCTTGTTACACTACAACAGAGAAGTTTTATTTCCCCAAAACACACACAATCATTTAACAGGTTCATTTCAAAACACAAAAACAAGCAGCTATACCTTGATAACTAATTTTGCTTTCTAATTATATCAAAAGGAAGAAACTCTGTCTGCTACCAGAAATCTAACCCCCACAAGGGCTTTCAAATGCTACTGAGCTTAAGTGTTTTTTCAGTATTAGTCTCCTTGGTCAATATTAAAATTTAACTTGTTAAGCCACAGTAATGTGATTGTTAAGTCTGAACTTTTGCATTTATGTTTGGTCAACAAGAGACAGCAGGTTTCTCCAGAAAAGACTGCAAACTGCAGAAGAGGTATTACCTCCAAAAAGCTACAGAAACAATAAGTAATTAAAGAAGGTTCCTAAACACTGTTTCCTACTTGTATATAAGGAACATTTTAAGAACTCTTTGTTAACATTTTGGAGAATCTCAGTTTACAGAAAAAAAAAAAAAATATTAGCTGAGATGTTTTACAAACACTCACCAGTTTGACAGTGGATCCAACTGAGTCAATAAAGAATTTAACATTTTCTCTGTCTGTGCTAGATGCTGCTCCAGTTCTAAAAGCTGATGCTCTAACAAAAAAAAAAAAAAAAAAAAAAAAAAAAAAAAAAAAAA
>WHYT01016728.1:64696-89370 GCA_009806455.1 Tetrax tetrax
AAAAAAAAAAAAAAAAAAAAAAAAAAAAAAAACCAGCAAAAAAGAACAAAGCAGAGGAAGAAGGGGGAGAGGGGGCAGGAGAGAGGGAACATTGTAAGAAATGTATTTACAATACCAAAAGGATAGTAATTTATATTTTTGGTTGGGCAGATTCAAAAACAGGAATGTTTTTTCCCTATAAAATTCTAGAATATGAAAAAGGGAGTGGTGGGGGTAAGAGCAGAAGCCTTACTATGTGTGAGCAGAAGGCCTTCCCATCTAATAACCTGCCTCCAGTAGTACCCAAACAGAGGATATCTTGGTAGAAACTGAGTGAGAATGCGTCTCTAACCTCCCCAGCCCCAAAAGCTATGCACTTCCAAGACTCCCTGAGGAATAAGTAGTGTATTTATACTTAATATACTGCCATGAACTTGCCCACTCACACCTTGCAACTATATTCAACACTTAAGGCACTTGTTGAATTGAGAGGAGTAACTCCTCCTAAAATTCTATTAAACTTTGAAGAAAGAAGAATGCAACACGCAAGAGTGGTGAGCAGGCAGTGTAGCAAATCATTGCTGAACCTGATTACAGATCTGGTGTACAGGGACACCAAAAGAGGCTGCTAGTTATTTAATTAACTAAAAATGTGTCTACACAAAGGGCTAAAAAAGTATGAAAACAGCTCAACTTTGATGTGCTGTAACTTTTTCTCCAAAGGATAGCCCACTTCTTGGGCACATGCAGAATAGACTGAATCACACAGTCAAGAGTACTCCGTATCATGAAGAAAAAGGTGGTATCATTTATTCTGTCTCTTCTATAAACATTTAATGTTCTTGACAGGTCTCTAATTTGGCCCCAAAATGATCTCTATAACTGTTTATCCATACTGGTCCACTGTCAATACACTTGAATTCTAAAGCAGATCATTATATCCTTTTCAAATATCCTTATTAATTCTATTCAGCAAGTTCGCCGATGACACCAAACTGTGTGGTGCTGTCGGCACACTGGAAGGGAGGGATGCCATCCAGAGGGACCTGGACAGGCTGGAGAGGTGGGCCTGTGCCAACCTCATGAAGTTCAACCAGGCTAAGTGCAAGGTCCTGCATCTGGGTCGTGGCAATCCCAGGCACAAATACAGGCTGGGTGGAGAATGGATTGAGAGCAGCCCTGAGGAGAAGGACTTGGGAGTGCTGGTGGACGAGAGGCTCAACATGAGCCGGCAATGCGCCCTTGCGGCTCAGAAGGCCAACCGCGTCCTGGGCTGCATCAAGAGGAGCGTGGCCAGCAGGTGGAGGGAGGTGATTCTGCCCCTCTACTCTGGCCTGGTGAGATCCCACCTGGAGCACTGCGTCCAGCTCTGGAACCCCCAACATAAGAAGGACATGGACCAGTTGGAGAAGGTCCAGAGGAGGGCCACCAAGATGATCAGAGGGCTGGAGCACCTCTCCTATGAGGACAGGCTGAGAGAGTTGGGGCTGTTCAGCCTGGAGAAGAGGAGGCTCCAGGGAGACCTGATAGCAGTCTTCCAGTACCTCAAGGGGGCCTACAGGAAAGATTGGGACAGGCTGTTCAGTAGGGCCTGCTGTGATAGGATGAGGGGTAATAGTTTTAAAATAGAGGGAGGTAGATTTAGATTGGATATTAGGAAATTTTTTTTCACAATGCAAGACAGGAACAACTGGAACAGGTTGCCCAGAGAGGTGGTTGATGCCCCATCCCTGGAAACATTCAAGGCCAGGCTGGATGAAGCTCTGAGCAACCTGATATAGTCAGGGATGTCCCTGCTCCTTGCAGGGGGGCTGGACTAGATGACCTTTGAAGGTCCCTTCCAACTCTAACCATTCTGTGATTCTATGATTCTATATCCTATTTAAACATCCTACTCTACTGAAGAAAACTGAACAGGTCTTAAGTGAAAAAAACATCAGATACTAAAAGGCAGAAAACCATACTACACTATATTGTAGCTGTTTTAAATAATATTACCATCTGGAGTTTTCAAACAAAGCTCTAATGAGTGTTTCAAATATACAGACTAACAAAGTGGGTTTTTGCAGATTACTAACTACAAACAAGTAACTTCAAAGACTGTTCTTATTTAGCTACACTGCATCAACAAAAATATGTAGCTTTGGTCCAGCAGGAAATAGGCATTTTTGGTGAACATATGCATTCAGAATGGGTCTCTTACCTGTTTCTTTTGCCTTGTCTTCCGTACTTTTTTCCTTTTTAGATAGACTTTCTTCACGTGACTTAATCTTTAATAAATACAATTATGTTAAAAGACTTCATCACTATTTGTATATTAAAAATAAAAATGCATTTAGAAATTTGCTGAAATAGCAACTACAAAATGTGCTCCATTAATTAAACTTTTATTCTGCCATGCCTTCTTCCTATCTTAAACTAACACTTCTGATTAGAAGCAACGACAACTTGACTGACAAAAGTTGTAAAAGCAAGCAGTTGCTATTTCAACTCCAGTTTTCAAAAACAGAAGAAGGAACCTTCTACGTTACTGGATCCAGTCTCCCACCATTAACTAGGAGGAAAAACTTTCTTAAAGTAATAAAGATGCTATTAGAAAAATACTTACATTTAAATCCCACAAGTGCAAGTGTAAAGAGTTGTAATACCCAAAATAATGCTTTTATGATGTTTAAATCTTCTTTACAACCTAATTACATTTATTTTAAAAACCAAACTGGTCAGCCTCTACATTCATCTTGCTAAGCTGTTGTATTTTTTTTCACGTAGGAGATGATATGAAACTGATTATGGAAATGAAGATGCTGTCTGTTGTTCAGATTTAAGTTTTTTTTTTTTCCTGAAGGCAAGCAACAACTTTCCAGGTGCATTCCCAGCATTGCAAGTGCTGTAATATCTCTTACCATAATACATATCAGGACTGATATTTAAAAAAACAAAAACCAACAACTGATCCTGTGTTCCACTTTCTTAATTTACTAATGGTACAAAAGGTATCACATTTCATGGATAAAAGCCTATGTTGCAGCTGCATGACCAATAGACTACTCCCTAGTCTATCTAATTGCTAATCTAAGACTACTACTCTGCAGGGGTTATCCATCTCCTTCCCATACTCAGTCTCATTCTGAAGAATGAAAAGGAAGTGAAATACTGATGAGGCTTAAGTTACAGCCTCAGGTAACAGCACTGTTTAGGTTCTCAGATTCTTATTTGAGGTCAGGGCGGGGGCAGGAGTGTAGGATTCTCATTTCTTTAAGTGTCTAAAAAAAAGATAAGTCAGAAGCCTTCACAAGGAAGAATCAGATATGCTGTAATTTTAATTTTGGAGTTCACATTCAAAGTCAAACCGAGCAAGAAATGGCTTTTGGATAACCATATACATGGGCTCAGAATGACGGACATTTCCTACTAATTTTAATGCTTTTCTTATGGCTTACCTTAAGAAATTTGTATGCTGCAAACACTCCCACTCCAAGAGCATACAACGGCATGAGGGTGAATGCCAACTCTCTACCATTTCCTCTTGTTCTCTCGCTCTTTATCTCTTTTTCCATTGCATTTCTCATCTGCTGAATACTCTGGTAAGTAGTACTCTCAGAATTTCCTGGATTCAGGTGAACTTGATGAGCTGTTTGAGTACTACCTTAAAGAATTAAATTGGGAGAAAGAAGACGAAGTTAGAAAGAAAATTAAGAATCCAATTAGTTTCACATCTGGAATTAAATAATTTTCTTCTGTGTGATCGTTATTATTCACTACTCTTCTAAGATGGTGTGCTCAGCCCTGCATCCAAATAGTTTCAAAACAACAAAAAAAATATTTAAATTACTCTTTCATTGATAGAATGCAAAGTTATACCTAGGTAGCAGAGACTGTCAGACTAAGTTTCTATGTTTCTTTAAGATACAAGTTTTAAGTTTCTTCCTTTACAGCAATTTTGGCAAACCCATGGCAAACTACAGAAAGGTAGATATAACGAGAAACAACTTAAATCTTCAAATTAAAGCATACTCAGAGAACACAAAGAAAGGAGTTAAGCTGAAAATGAATTGTCTAGTCCTAGGGGAAAAAAAAAAAAAACAACAAACATTTCACTGAAATATATATGCTGTGTTGCTACTTTTGTTATTTTGACAGTAAATTCAGTGTTATGTGGATATTCTCACAGGCTTAGAAGGGCTGTACCTCCGCAAAATCACATATTAATCAGGAAAAGATTACAAAATAGCAAAGAGATGTGACCTTGGAAGTCTGAAGCATTTTTGCATGTAATTTGCCTGCCAGAACAGGGACCAGATGAAAGAACTGCCACTGCTATTGCTTGACTTAAGAATTAGTTTATTTGGTAGTTAAATCTGGGGTTCATGCGACATGCACATGAGAAACAGTGCTATCAGCTAAAGAAAGCAGATACTTGCAGAGACAGACAGTAGGTGACTGCAGGAGTGTGAAGCTTTACACTGATGCCTCAACTGACTGCCTAGACTTATACTTTCAAATCCCTTTGAACAGTTAGTTCATCATAATTTAAGGTATCAGAACTGAGTATGGGTGAAACAAGATTCACATTCCATAAAAACTCCTAAACAAAAGACCCTGACTGTAGCGATGTTTACTATCAGCTCTGCAGTCAAGTCACGCCAGGCATTACTGCGTGCTCTTCCACATGTCATTGATCAGCCTGCAACGTGCGCAGCAGACCTTCTATCTGTATGTTTCCTCACTGGAACTTGAAACAGAACTGGACAGTTACACAAAAAATTAAATGTCCTAGCTGATACAGGAAGAACTCAAGCTACCTTCATCATTTAATGCAAGTTCAGGCAGACATTCTTCTTTCAACACAGGCAGTTTTAGACTTACTAAAACCGCACTAACTAATCAGAAAATCATGTTTTATCTCACATATAGTTTCCTCCTTTCAGAACGTTTCCCATTGATTACTAGTTTTAAGTTGGCACTCACTCTTTTGTCTTTACTTTCAGTTCTATTTTTAATGTAAATGAGGAGATTTACTGAAATATCTAATAGCACAGACGCCAAATTTCCACAGGTCATGCAAATAAGAATGTGGTCAAGGGAAACAACATCTTCCCTGCATAGAGGAATCCCTATGGAGTCCAGTGTCCTGGTTTATCCCATAGAAGAAACAGCAGAGTGATACTGACCAAACAAAAGAAAAGAAGAAGCCAGACAGGTGAGCACAGAAGATCTGCCTGAAATTTATTTTACACAGTGCTGGGCCAATACATCAGTAGAATCAGAGGGATGTGAAGTGTTGGTTTTTTTAAGGTTTGGTTTTAAAATAATATAGGAAATGACAGCCACTATATAAACTAAAAGTTATCAAGCAAAACAGGCCAGGCCTAGAGCTTACAAAGCACAGTAAGTTTGACATCAGCTGGTAGCATCTCAAGCCTCACTTTTTCTGCCTTTGAAAGGTACTCACAGGGAAAAGCACAGACACACAGTTTAGAGGAATGCAGCAAGCACCTACCCTCTTGGTTTACAATGCCTTGGAAGGCATCATCAATGAATCACAGAGCTACCTCAAGAAAGCAGGCTTTTTGTTATTTTCCAAAACAAAAGTGGACCTTTGGACCTTGAGGTAAAATCCTCAGCTGACATTGCTTAACATACATTCACACCACTCGGGCTTTAACAGGCAGTAAGGTCTCTAGCCCATTCAGTGGTATCTTTTCTAAACAAGCATCCTGGGCTCTTTCCAATACGCTACCTGACAAATCTCACACGTGCTAACGTTTACGACCAGTAACACTCGGCTTCCTTATTGCAATTCTAACACGTGCAGCGATTTTCTTCCTCTCTGACCCCTCACAGCTACTCACGTTAGCACACCTAACTGTGCCCCTGCAGGCATTATTCGTTAAGCTGCCCCCATAAGGCTGGCTTCCAGTAACACGGTCTCACCTGCATTTAAAAGTCATTTTCTTAAGAAAACACAGAGTAAAATCAAACCAGCAACGAACTAGAAAAGCAGAACGTTAAAGAGGGAGAGGAGTGTTGCGAAAGGTTACGGCGAGGAGCTCAGGCCACACACGGGCCGGCTGGGAGCCGCTGGACGAGGCCTCCCCGCCCACAGCCCGCGTACACACCCGGCGCCTCCCGCCACAGGCAGGCAGCCGCGGCACAGCCCTCTCCGTTCCGCTGGGGCTCCCTTCCAGCCCATCCCAGACAGGGGCCGGCTCCCAGCAGCTCCCTCAGAAAGCCCCAACCGCGACGCGGCCTCGGGCACCGCCACGGCTCCTACCTCTGCGGTGCTGACGGGGATCGTAACGGCCGGGACCGGCCTTACCACCCTGCGGCGACCGACCCGCTCGCCCGCCGCCTCCCCCGAACATCCTGGGCATGACGACGAAGACGCAGAGCACCAACACCACCGAGATCACCACCTGCTGCGGCCCGGATACCACCATGGCCGCCGCCGCCGCCGCCAACCGATCCCGCTCCGCCCCGCCACCGCCGTCCTGCCAAAGAGCCGGCGCGAAGGAGAGGCGCCCGCGCGGATGCAGCTCCCCTCCCGCCGCCACAGCGCCCCCCGGCGGCGCCGGGCGTGGCACCACCCCGCTCCGGGGCTCGGCGGGTTCCCTGACGGAGAAGGTTCTGGAAGAGGCCGGGGCGGGCGGGGACCCCTGGGGCGGGCGGGGACCCCTGGGGCGGGCGGGGACCCCTCAGGCGAGGCCCCGGTAGCTGGGGCCGTGAGGCCGTGAGGAGCGGTGCTAGCCTTGTGGCCACTGTTGTGGGCTGCAGGTGGGCTGTTGCCTACCTTACCAAGCATGGCAGACAAGATCTTCATCGAGGTCTGGTTGCGCGTCCACAATGACCTCCACACCTGAATCCAGCTAGCCACCAGTGAGACGCAGTACATAGGAGGGACAGGCCTGCAGGCCTGGGCGTGCACGAGTGGCTCCTGAGTCCCACTGGGGGGAATAGGACAGCGGGACAGAGGTCTTTTGATGGTCCCTGGGTGAGGCAACCAGGATGGCATCACTGTGTTCAGATATCATCACATTTGTGTGATAGCAAATGCTGTAGTGAGTTAAGTCAGTTGTAGACAGGTGAGTCTAGAAACAACAGGCATGCAGGATGAGGATGCAATGACAGCTGAAGATGTTCACATTTCACCCCAAGGAATTTCCCCTTAGGAAAAAAAACAGTGGTCCATCAGCAGGACTGATCCAGAAGAGTTAGGCTCTCCATCAAAAGCAAGGATATGAACTGCAGTACCAGAGCTGAAGGGGATTTCTGGTGGCAAGGAAGAATCTTTGCTTGTAATAACTGAAACAAATCACATCTGAAATTTTTTGCAGGGAAGAGTTAAACAAAACTAAAGAAGGTGCTGAAGAAATGTATGTTTGATGTTTAGTCTGCTTCGTACTACAAGTGATGTTGTGAGCAATGAACAGCTAAAGGATGAGTACCCCGAGGAAGTCTTGGGAACGTGCGCATAGTCAGATAGCGATGGCAAAGAATGCCATTTGCCTGGGTGGGTTTGAAGCCAAAATGGCAGATAAGAGGGTGTAACCTTGGCAGTGAAGAAGCTTGGGAAAGACACCGCACCCAGGCTGAGTACTCAGGAATAGGAAAACCAGGAAAAAGAATAAGATGCCTTTAAACAGCAAGATACCTTCTTTCATATTCCTATCAGTCTGTCTTACAGGTAGTATCTGTGTTTTGTGAGTTTTAAATGCTGTCAATCCAAGTGCTGTCACTTCACCTTTTCACATCAAAAGAGGATTCATTGAGGTCCTGGATATTGGCAGGGACAGGATACCCCTATTTTCCTGTTCAGCAGATCATGGCATCCTCAAAACCAGAGATGTCCCATGGCTTTCGACAGATGTGGAAAAATTACCTTCTTGTCCCGGCTTCATTTGATGCCTCTCAGTTCTTATGTTGTAAGAAAAAATTATGATCTGTGATACTTCTGTGCTTTCGACAGATGTGGAAAAATTACCTTCTTGTCCCGGCTTCATTTGATGCCTCTCAGTTCTTATGTTGTAAGAAAAAATTATGATCTGTGATACTTCTGTGCTTCTGGGAATACAAATAACATCTTATTACCTTTTTGTTATTGCACCTTTCCATGAGACCTTCCGGGTCTCCACCACCTCTTTAGAAATATAAGTGACATCCAGTCCTCAGTAGGTGGCTGTATCTACCATTTTTAGGACTCAGTTTCTCCTGAAGAAGCTGTGGGAGTTGCAATGTTAGAGGACCTCAGTGGCTAGTCAGTAAGGTGGTAAATGCAAATCACTGTAAGTAAATATGAAGTGAAAGAGGGAAAAGGTGGTCACCTGCAAAACCATGGAAAATGTCAGCTCAATACTCACTAGCTGTTAGAAGCAAATGAAACAGTAGTAATGAGAGCAAAACATAAAACACAGTAATGACATTGAGATAGTAATGACACAGTAATGACACATTGAGATAGCCTTTTAGTTCATGTAGCCTAAACCAGCAAGACAAGTGAAATTGAAGCCCATGTGATAGTCTCCCATATATTTTATTTAATTTAAGTGACATAGGCTTCAGAAGCCATTTTGAGTTCCTTGTGAGAGTGACTTTTTTTCTCTCTCCAAAAGTAAACTTGTGCCATTTACCCATTCCTTACACCTTCTCAAAGAGGCAGCGCTCTGCAACCTAAGTGTTAACCAATCTGTAGGTAGAAATGGATAGATAGATAGATTTACTCATTTGTAATGACAAGATAAGGCTTCTCAGTGAAAAAGGCAAGGCCTTTCATCTCTCTGGATCTGTGGCTGAGTTCTGTGAGTCTTTTCAAAGAGGATTTCACAGTGAATTATGAACTGTGTGAAGTAACAGTGTAATTATCCTTTACAGTGGAAGCCTTTGATACCAAGAAAGACTTGCTGAATTGCATCTCAGACAACATCTATGGCTGCTTTGTATTGCATTCTTGCAATTGAAATGTGCACTGTCACCAAGTGGGTCTGCCTTCACACCCTTATGAGACATTATGCTCTTGCCAGAACTTCTAGAAGCAATGCTTTGTCCTTCAGTTTTTCTTATTCTGGATTCTGAGAGCCTTTTTAAGATAATCATATGGGCTACTGTTTGGAATCATTCATGCTGTGAATGTATATACGAATAATCACCCCAAAGATATGTTACTTAACTTCTAACTTTTATTTCTGAGATATTTATACATACGTATATTCACAACTCTCTTTCATAGAATCATAGAATAGTTTGGGTTGGAAGGGACCTTTAAAGGTCATCTAGCCCAATCCCGCCTGCAAGAAGCGGGCACATCTTCAAATAGATCAGGTTGCTCAGAGCCTCATCCAACCTGGCCTTGAATGTTTCCAGGGATGGGGCATCAACCAGCTCTCCGGGCAACCTATTCCAGTGTTCCGTCTCCCGCATGGTAAAAAATTGTTCCTGATGTCTAATCTGAATCTACCTCCTATTTTAAAACCATTACTCCTCATCCTATACGAACAGACCCTGTTAAAGACTTTCTCCTCATCTTTCCTGTAAGGACCCCTTTAGGTATTGGAAGGCCACTATAAGGTCTCCCTGGAACCTTCTCTTCTCCAGGCTGAACAGCCCCAACTCTCTCAGCCTGCCCTCACAGGGAAGGTGCTCCAGCCCTCTGATTATCTTTGCGGCCCTCCTCTGGACCCTCTCCAACTAATCCGTGTCCTTCTTATGTTGGGCGCTTCAGAGCTGGACACAGTACCTCGGGTGGGGTCTCATGAGAGCAGAGGGGAAAAATTACCTCCCTCAACCTGCTGGCCATGCTTCTCTTGATGCAGCCCAGGATGCCGTTGGCTTTCTGGACTACAAGGGCGCACTGTCGGCTCATGTTGAGCTTCTCATCCACCATCATTCCCAAGTCCTTCTCCTCAGGGCTTCTCTCAATCCATTCTCCACCCGGCCTGTATTTGTGCTTGGGATTTCCACAACCCAGGTGCTGGACCTTGCACTTGACCTGGTTGAACTTCATGAGGTTTGCACAGGCCCGCTTCTCCAGACCTGTCAAGGTCCCTCTGGATGGCATCCCTCCTCCCCGGTGTGTCGATGGCACCACATAGCTTGGTGTCCTCAGTGAACTTGCTGAGGGTGCACTCTATCCAATCATCCATGTTGCCGACAAAGACGCTAAACAAGGCTGGTCCCAATACTGACATGGTCGCTGTCTCCTATTGTGGTCTAAAACTATGTGGTAAAGTAATTCTTAAGCACTGGCATTTCCATATAATCACACTTTTTTTGCTTCTCATGTGGCATATTACAGAACATATTATTTATCAGTGCTTTGTTCTAACCAAAATATATTATGATGTTTCATTTTGAAAATCTAGTCTTCTTTTGTGTCCTACCAAAAGCTGGGATGAGAGAGAGAATTGGGAAGAAAGGAGAACACTCATGGGCTGAGATGAAGACAGTTTACTAGAACAGGAAAGGAAAATTACTACAATAACAAAATACAGAGATGTGAAAAAATACAAAATGAACAATGCAAAACTTCTCACTACCGGATTTCCCAGTGACCGATACAGCCTGTCCTGAGATGTGATCACAGAAACTAAAGCAGGCAGTAAACAAGGGAGAGAAGTCCTGCTCTTCACTGGCAAGTTCAAAGCTTGTGTTTGATTCTTGGGATCAGAAGATCTCATTTCTATTTTTTTTCTGCCCGGACTGCATGTCAGGTCATGTTGTCACAATATGTCACTGTAGGTGCTGCTGGGATAAAACGCAGGCCGAGAGTGTGCGAATGTATACGAGACATTTCAGAGAAGAACAGTAGCAGGCGATCTTTTGGAGTGTTCCTCTCCCTCCATCCTCTACAACAACATTATATTAACTCTTACATCTCTATGTCTAGTGCATAGCTCTTGTTTATAAATATAGAAGATGATACAGGGTCTAAAGAGAGAGTTAGAATCCTGAAGAAATTATCACAGGTCTTGGTGCAGATTATCTCCTTTAAGGAAAAATCCCCACAGTGCCCACTAGTGAGGTAAGCAGAGTGACAACCCAAACTAATTATAATAGCCCACAGTCCTTTGAGGGGACTAAATCTGCCCCTGCGTTCGCAGGATTAGACGATAACACTCTCTCATTCTGGGTCTGTAATTCTTGTTAAAGTTGTAAAATAAATTATTCTCAGAGGCACATTGTCTTTCTCACCTGGTTACGTCTGTGGGAAAAGCATTAAAGCATGTTTCACCATTATTGTAAAATGAACAATAAAAAAACAAACAAAGTCAAATTCTGCTATTTTCTTAACATTCAGAACTCAGTTGTTCAACTTGAGGAACTAACTTGTCTTATACTTTCTTTCCCTGTGTATGATTGACAATTTAGGTCTAAAACATTTCAATTTATTATCTAATATAATTTATATCTAAATATATACTGATAATTCTATCAATTATATAAAAAGTGCTTATTATAAAACAGTCTCAAAGAAAATAAGCTAGACTTTTATTGTAGATTAATTTAAAATTAGGCATGTTAGCTATTTCTTCTGTAAGTTTTCTATTCTAAAATTACTAAAATACAGAACAGATTTTTTAAATACAAATTTTATTATTTAAAAGTTGGATTACATTCTCAAATCTAGAAGCCCAATAACATATACCTAAAACCATAAATAAGTGACTCCTGCATGCAAAATTGTGCAGTATGAAAGTTGCTGAGCAGCAGCTGTTCCCATTGGTTTACCTGGAACTTGCTGATATTCACCATCTCTGAAAATAAAATCATTATTTAGATGCTAAATTTCAAACGTCTGTAATGAAAAAAAAGTTTCCTCAGTACCTGAAATACAAAATTCAGTACTACAATAAAGTTCTTCCAAGTTTTAAAGTGTTAATATTGCATAGGTTTAGGATGCTGCTTTTTTACAAACAAACCCCTTCCTTTACATTCAGTGATTAAAACATAAGTTTTCCTGCTTGTAGCTGTGACATAGCCTGGAAGAAATTCCTATCGAACACAGTCATTCCTATCCCTGAGAATAACGTCCTTGTCGTTTAGTAATGCCATTACAGTTAGGACTGTGACAATCAGAGTATGCCTTGGAGAGAAGGCAAAGTTGAAAAAGAGCTCTGCAGTCTCCCAAAGGTTTAGAAAAACCTTGGTTCCTGCTGGCCACATTTATGCCAGGCTGACAGCAGGCCTTTCATCTGATACATAGTTTTAGTGTTTTTCCTGAGCTAAGCAGCGTGGAATTTGCAACACTGAATGATGTGCAGATAGTGATGCCGTCAGATCCTGTTTCAATAAATGAAGTAGTTTTCTATCCATGAAATTATTTTTTTCATTCTGCTTTCTTGAACTTGTGATACAAGGTTTGTGTTCTCAGTGCTGGTTCTTGTGGTGTCCACACAAAATACATATATTTCACCCTTGTCCCCTGTTTGGTGTCTTTGGGAGGAAATCTATGACTGACTAAGAAGATAGTTCGTTCCAAGATTCCCCTTTTTAAAAACAGCATGGGTGTGGACTGTAATGTCTTGCTGTATCTTCACTCAGGAGATTCCTGAGTATTGTTCTGTAATATTCCAATAGTATTGTAGCGGTTTTTGAACTTTCACACTTCCATACTGCTGCCGTGCACCAACCATTTCTGGTGTTATCCTGTGAAAAGAGGCTTACGATGGCCAGTAAAAAAGCCTTCTCATTTTTCAAATGCCTTGAATTTTAAAATAAATAAATATGATAAATGGTAGTAATTTAAGCTCAAGAAATTATATGTGTGAAGGACAAGGAAGATTAGCAGAGATCCTGTCCAGCTAGGCATACACTCGTACTCTGTAACAAGCTTCCAGTATCCACGTTATATCTTCCTGTATCTGTCATGCTAAATCCTCTATCCTGCACAACCTGCTGCAGCTTTGGTTCCACCGAGGAATCACAGAATAGTTCAGGTTGGAAGGGACCTCTGGAGGTCATCTGCTCTTAACACCCCTGCTCAAGGAGGAACAGCTAGACATGGTTGCACAGGACCACATCCAGACGGCTTCTGAATATCTCCAAGGATGGAAACTCTGCAACATTCCTGGGCAACCTGTACCGGTGCTCAGTCACCCTCACAGTAAAAAAGTGTTTCTTGATGTCCAGAGGGAACCTCCTGTGTTTCAGTTTGTGCCCATTGCCTCTGGTCTTGTCACTGCGCCACTGGAAAGAGCTTGGCTCTTCAGTACACCCTCCCTTCAGGTATTTCTATGGTTCAAGAAACCATCATGTTCCATAGCATTATCACTGCCTATCCATCTTCCCTTAGCAGAGGTATCACCAAAGGGAGGAACCAGCCTTTAGTGAGTGTTTCACACTTCCCTTATCCTTTGGTTGAGAGGAAGGACTGAAAGAGGCTGTCCTTGAGGGGCAAAGTAGATCTGATAAAGGGCCATCTTGACTGGCAGGAGGTTGGCACCACAGGGGAAAGAACACCTACCAACCTCTTGCACTTTGGTCTGTGTGACATCCCAGTACTTCGCTCAGAGAATGCTGCAAGCAATGCATTGTCATTTTGCTCGGTTAGGCCAAGGGCCGTAGTTGCAGTAAGCAGCGCTGTACAAATTCTCCTACCCAGAACTACAGTAAACCTACCTGCAGTCCCACCATGTACTGATGGCCTCCCCTGTTAATTGGGAGGCTGTTTACAGCCTTATTATTACAAAATAATTGCAAGATTTTAAAAAATTCTCATGAACAATTACAAAATAATTTATTACAAATAATCCTTGTGAAAATCCAGTACCACCACCACCGTCCTTTGAATTAATGTGTTTTCTGCCCTGAGGTGAAATTGTGTAATAGAAGTAGCAATGTATGTCAGAATATTAGTTTATTCACAGGTCTGGAAGGCCAAGTGGTCTTGCAGCTGCCTAATTCTGTGAACGGAGCAAGAAAACTCAGCAGATTCACTCCTGTTTGTTCAGCTGAACATAGTAAGTCAAGGACAAACAGATTCTCTCCCCAACACAAATAACAGGAGTCTGTGGGGAATTTGATGATTTGAGGAAAAAAAATTAAATGTAATTTTGCAGATTCCCAAGCATCTCGGATTTCTGTGATAGTCTGTAATGCACCAGCCTTTAGTCCTCTGACTGAATCGTACATTAGGGAAAAACTAAGAACCTGAGGTTTTATTTTTCCAGCCATTTTAAACTAAAAGCAGGTGTGAAGTGAGAAAAGGGAATGTAAACATGGGGAGTTTTTTCAAAAGCATTGGGCTGTGCAGCTTCTCGCACATACCCAGGTCATTGTGCTACATTTCACTTGAGATGTATGCAGGGACAGGCAATGCTTGTATTGTCCAGACAAATACAATATGATATCCAAGTCCCAAAGCTTAACTTTCATCTGGTTTACAAGATCCACTGATTAATGTCGGGTAAGGATTATAACTTTCTTTTTGTGAAACCATCATTTATAGACGCTTGAGGGTAAGCTGGACTTCTCCTTTGATTGTAGACAGAATCACTAGATGGAGCCAGAGTCATCTCTGCAGGAAAGCATTTTATAATCTGGACTATCCTGGATATGTCAGAATTTCCTACTTTTCAAAGATTTGAGTTCAGTTTCTAGGCATGGAATTTCAACTGCAGGTATATATAACTGCAAGATCACTGCATTGCTAAATTAATGGTGCAGTTCCGGTGTGATAATAATAATTTTGTGTAAATTGCATGTAGTTGTAATATAATCATGCTTTTACATTAAGTCTAGTTGACCAAAGGTTTTAGATTCTCATAGCCTGCATGGGTATTATTGGAAAAGAAAAAGAAAGACAAAAAAAACATACTTACTTTCTAGTTTCAAGGTAATATTCAGCTGGAGGAAGAATAACTGGCAGTAAACTGAACTCATGTGTCCCTGGTTTAGAAAAGAGGCAATATGACTTTCAAAGGAACAAAGCAGTGGACGGGCCTTCTATGTTCAGTTTAGACACAGGGGAGAGGCCCATTCACTATAACAATCTAAACTGTCATAATTTGATCTAAGGATCTCTCCATCACCTGGTGCTCCACACACACACTGTACTGCCAGTGGCAGTTGGATGGTACCTTGTGGGCTTCAGGAGTGCACATGGTGGATTGGAGAGTCCTTGTAGCCCGGCATCAAGCAGCTGACAGGAGAGATCAACCTCTGTCTTCTGGTAGGACAAAAGGTAATAGCACCCACAGGACGAAACCTGCCTCCCAAGGTCCCCTTCACCATCCCAGCTGTCACCAATGCCAGCAAGAGGCCATCCTCCCCTATATTTTAAAATGTCTGACCACAGCTGAGGGCCTTATCATGGCCATTGTCCCAGTTTCTGGGATACAGCATGACAGGAGAAGAGAACAGAAACTAGGTCTGCTAGAGAAGGGACCGTAGCACTGTTAGTGGTGCACTAGGAGGCCGAGTCAGCAGGTGGATCTAGTAAATGTAGGTGAGGTGATGACCATCACATACATATTTTGGAGGCAGATGGAGCCACGGCCAGCCACTGATAGAGGAACAGGTAAAGCGATGAGAGCTAAAAGCCAATGGCTGGGCTGCGAGTGTGACTACCGCCTTGGATGGGGGTTGTGTCAAGGTGGGTGACAAGGGAGGTGAGAGTTTGAGATGATTGGCAGTGCATCTTTTCATCAAGGACATGATAGGACCAAAAGTGTCTTGTATCCAGCTTGCTGTGCCCATGGAGAAAGTGGCAGTCTCCTCCCACTAACCTCTTTGGCTCTTTTTTAAACAAAAAAAAATGTATTAGAGAAAAAATCAGTGATCTCTTACTAGGAGTTTCAAAGCACTGGGAACTGTTGTCAAAGAAAAGAGGAAGAAACTGTAATGCTTGTTCACTTCCCTCCCTCTCCAGGTCTTTTGTGACTCCAAGGGCTGTTTATTGGTAAGGGCTGTGTTAAGCCTGTCCAACAAGAATCACTGGAGAGCCCCTTTTTGTTTCTTCCCCAAAAGGCTGAAAACACCAGAAGCTCCCCCTCAGCTTTTGTGCCTCCTACAGCTGCCCCTACCCTCATGACATTGGTCAACAACTCATAGCAGGGCTAAGAGGAGGATGTCGAGAGTTAGTAATGCATGGACATCCATAAACACATGTGCACAGAGAAATATTTAATTATATGCCTCCTGTTAATGGCCTAGATAGGTATAGCTGTGATGGTGCTGGAGGGCTACAGCTCCTTCAGCCTATCTGCATTAGGTGTACGGATTGTTACAGGAGTCTCTGAAGCAAATCGAGGGTATTATTTAAGAGGGAAAAGCCATCATGCAAACAGAGAAGGCAACACCAGAATGATAACTTCCACAAATGTTCAGCAGGATAAGGCCCGATCAGCAAAACTGAGCAGGGAATGAGACCCGTGAACATTATCTACAATCTACAACATATTTTCTCTGTACTTCTATCTAAATCTGAGTTACAAGACCTTAGCTCTTAAAACATATGGTTGTTCTTGCATGTTTGTACAATTTAGTTTAGGTCTGACAAAAAATTCAACCAGCTTGTAGAGTAGTTGGTGAGACAATGCAAATCCCAACACAGACCATCCTACTGCCCCAAGAAGGGATCAGATTTGGAATGTTACACCAGGAGCACTAACCCTATAGCCCCTCTCTGGGATCACAGGAAGGTCCTTGAGTGATTTCAGGCTATCAGATAATGTCAAATGGCTGAGGAAGCAGAGAATCAACACATACTCAAGTTTGGGTTTTCCAAATTGTACTTTGGTTACACACTAAACCAGAAGGGCTGTTCTGTAGCAAGCTGCTGTTCAGGAACTTTTTCTTTTTGACCCTGCTGAGACACAGTTTTCCTAACTCTGTTTATTCCTTGAGCAATTCTGAAAAGGAAGCAAGGTCCTGCACAATAATAATTGTAACCAAGCTGCTATAACTAAGCAATACTGTAGGAAAATCAGCTGAACAGCAGATTTGTATTTTGTCAAAGCTATGATTTTTATGGTTGATGCAGATTTTAGGAAAGCTGTTCTGCAACATCTTTTCAGATAAGACCTACAATTGCCGAATGGTTTGGCAGTCAACCAGAATGGAGCAAGCTCAGAGAAAAGGCAGAAGCGTACCTGGGGTGCTGCTCCTCGCTCATATGCCTGTTGCACAGTTCACGCGTTGACAACCAGCTATGATGTCAGATAGAATTGTACTTTACTAAGCAATTTCACTTCCTGTTGCTTTGACATTTTCTAGTCCTTCCACACCCAGACGACTACTTCTGAAGAACTGCTTGCCGGTATTATTTTCACCTAAGAGATTTTTCTTTTAAAAACTTAAAAAAAAACCCCAACCTGAAAGCACTGAAGAATTATGAAAATCACTTTTTTTTCTGCTGCATTGTTCCTACTGGATCTCTTCATTTGCTGTCATGCTTATCCACAATATCCCTTGCCTGACATAGAAGATGCAAAGTTCATTGAAGACTGCGTAAGAGCTCACAACATGTTTCGATCCAAAGTAAATCCACCAGCCAGCAATATGTTTCGTATGGTAAGGCGGTGTTTGTGATCTATTTAAAAATTAATTGAGATCATGCTGCTGATTTAGCCCATCTTACTTTTAATTTGAGTTGTGCTTTTCTTTCCCTTTCTGTCATTTATTTCTGTACTAGATATGTGAGTTCTTTGTAGGAAATAGAAAAGACATTAATTTTCACAGTATTGTTCAGTTTTAATAATTTGAAGGGAATTCCTTGTTTAGGGATGGATTGCTACTCTAAACTTCAGCCAGAGCAAAGGGCTGTACTGCAAAAAAAATAAGTTTCAAGTCTCAGCATTTAATTTACCTCTTTCTAAGATAGACAGATAGTAATCTCTTCTGTTAGTCCAGGTTTCATAAGGAAAGCTGTTTGCTATTAAAAAGCTCCTGAATAGGTGATCTGCACAACAGGATTTCTTGAAAATCTATCCTCTCCCCTTGTTTCTTCCAACTTAGAACATGTGCTGAAGAAAGGGATTTGCCAGGACACCCATTAAGACACCTGATCTTCATTTGCTGTGGCAGGGTTTGAAGCGTAGGGATACTAATATCTGGGCTGGAAAGCAGAGCTTCCAGTAAGTACAATAGATATCAGAACAGGCCATGGATAGGTCTCAGTTTGTTTGGTGGAATACATAAGGAAAAAGGTAGATAGATGGATAGCTGAGGGAGGAAATCTCCGTCAGTTCGTCTCATTAATGCCTCTGAGCCCTCCAGCAGTGCTGCATAGATTGAAAGGAAGTTAAATGCATAACTGCATGCACAATATGAATCCTTTCTATGAAGGGAAGTTCATAGCAGGGCGGTAAAATTCCTTGTGATTTTAATTTCTTGCTATTTTAAAAAACAATGTTTAATATAAAATGCTAGTGCACAAGAGCAAACTTCGCTGCTCAGACCAAAGATACAGCAAGCCTAGAATAACAGCAGGACCAATATATAGAAACCTCTTGAATCAAAGGCGTTGCATTGCATTTAAAAGCTCTCGATGGATTTTTCTTGTATGATATTTTTTCAGCCTTGAGCTCATGCAAGATTTTATCATCTCTAGCATCACGTAGCAAAGAGCTGCACAGCCTAACCACAAGCTGTGTGAAGATATCTCCTTGTGTTTGATTTGGATCTGTTAATTCCTAGCTTCGTTTGATAGTCTCCTATCTTTGTACTGGAAGGAGCAAGACATCACTGCTTATTTACCTACTTCAGACAAGATGTCCAGCTGCCTCTGATCAGAGCTGCAGAGCACTTTCTATTGCTTTATGAAAGCCCTCCATACTTGAGGAAGACCATTCTCCTCCATGTTCTCTCTGCCCTTTCCAGGCCTAGTGTCCCCTTCTCGAGGTGGGCTGCTGCACACAGGACTTCTACAGTGGTGTAATGATATACCTGCTTGTATTCTCCATTCCTTCTCGAGGAATTTCTAACATGTTATTTGCTTTTTAGACTACTTCTAAACATTGATTTACAAGTGGTAATAGCCAGCTCCAAACTCGTCATTATGAACACAAAGTCAAAATTGTTTGGGTTTTGTTGTTTGTTGTTTTTTTTTTCTAAACACATCCCTTAACTTACATTCCTCTGTAGTTAATTTTACCTGCCATTTTATTGCCTGGTCATTCAGTGGCATAAAATCTTCCTGCAAGTCTCACAGATGGGTTTCTCAAATTATCATTTGTGCCACTTAGGATGGGAATGGTTCCTCCTCAGCCCAGCAGAGATGAGCAGGCCTTTTATTTGCTTTGGCCACACATTGAGGAGGGAGAAGAGCAAAGAGGCAGAAGGGGCTGGGGAAGGGAGCAGCTGTGACTCTTCTCCTCTCCATCCTTGCTAGCAGAACAGAATTCCTATCTGCTTCAGGGATTGCAAACTGCAAATCCCTGGAGAGCCAACAGCTCCTGGGCATAAAGTTCCTCAAGCCCCTCTAAGGCTGAGGGTTTCACCCAGTTGCCTCCTCTCAGGTCTGGCTGCTTAAAGACTGCAATCCAGCTCTAAATATTTTAACAAGTTAGATACCACAGGACAGTGGATACATACTATGTGTCCTGCAACATCTAAGGAAGAAGGAAGGAAAAAAAAATTGCTGTGGGAGTAGAAATGTCAAGCCAGAGAAAGAACCTGAGTGTAGTGATGGGAAATAGAAAAAGGGAAAAGAATCCTTAAAAGTATCTGTTTAAAAAATGTTTAAATTCATCTAAGTCACTGCACTGCAGGTTATATTATGTTTTCTTCTTTTTCTACAGTCCTGGGATGCTGCTTTAGCTAAGAGCGCCAAAGCGTGGGCCAAAAAGTGCAAGTTTAAGCACAATATCTACCTTAAAGTGCGGGGGAAGGTGCACCCCACCTTTGCTCCTGTTGGGGAAAACATCTGGACTGGCACAGCCACCATCTTCTCCGTGGATGCAGCTGTCAGTGGCTGGTTTAATGAAGTCAGCAGCTATGATTTCCACACCCGGAGCTGTACTGGCATTTGTGGTCACTACACCCAGGTGAGACTTACACACCAAATGGTTTATAATATCATGGCTTCACAGAAAATCCAAGTACAGGCTTGGAACAGATCCCTTTGGAACAGGAATTACAGCAAGGGTTTCTACCCCCCCCAGTTTATTGATGCATGAGACTGGAAATAAATATTCTGTGCCCCAGGGATCCTCCTGTGTCAGCTGTTTTAAAATTCCACAAGATCCTTCCCTTCTCCTTCTCCCTTAATGCTGTTGCTTTTTCAGCCTTTGAGCTGGTGTGTTATGTTTTTCCCTTTGCCCTTCAGGTTGTTTGGGCAGAGAGTTACAAAGTTGGCTGCGCAGTTCACTTCTGCAATACAGTTGAAAATTTTCCAGGACTCTTCAAAGCAGCACATTTTGTTTGTGACTATGGGCCAGCGTAAGTTAATTATGGCATTTGGTTTTTGTTTTGTTTTGCTTTTTTTTTAATTTTTTAAATATCCCAAAACTGTCCTGATATCAGATGCCAACAATGATAGGAGCAGTTGTAAAAAAATTTCAGAAGCAGCTACATCCACATGTCACTGGTTCAAAGGGAAACTTCCCCTGGCCATTGAGTAGAGAAGCTGCTGGACATATGCAGAGTTGCAGAAAATCACTTTGTAAAAAGCAGGTGGACAGATCCTAGCTGAGAGCACTCACCGTAACTAAGAGTGGTGGAATAAGATCTGTTTTAACTTTAATCTTTGCAGGAAAAGCACAAGCTTTCCACTTCAGAAAGATTATATCTTTCTATGGCTCCTCCTGAACTTCAAACAAGACATTTTAATTGAAGAAATAAAAGGAAGTCAGTCCTCTAGTTTCTCTCATCATAGTTTTCTAAGTCCAATTTCTGGACGTAACTTTTACAGACTTGCTTTTAAAGTACAGGTGGGTAGTGAAGAACTAGAGGCAGATTCTTGTATGCTTACACTGAATAATACAGTACTGCCTGCAAAGTCTCATTAATTTCAAGTGGCAAGAGTCACCAGGTAGCTGCTCCCCATGCCAGTGAGAGCTTTAATCTGATCTAACAGGAATTTCAAACAATTGCAATGATCACGTTTTGGATAAAGGGATTTTCACTCCTGTAACAGCTTTTCATGATGACTTATTCTAACAATTCCATGAAACCATGTATTTAAATTGCTTTACAAACAACTGAGCTAACAAAATACTGTTCTTCTGCTTTGCAGGGGTAATTACCCGAGAAAACCATATGAAGCAGGACAACCATGCAGTGGATGCAGTAATGAGAAGTGCGTAGACAACCTCTGTGGTAAGACCAAAGTGATCAACTAAGAAAATTACATAGAAAAAAAAGTGGCATAATCATCAGTGGAAATAAAACAATGAGTCAATTTGCACTAAGTACATAGTGAGTCTGTAGCCCACCACACAGCAGCAGTACCAAACCCTGGTAAGAATAGTATAAGAAGGAATTAGTTGAAATACTTGGCTGTTGAAAGCTCTCAGAGGTAGAAGCCAGAGTTTCTGATGAAGAGAAGTATCAGTTAGTTAGACAACTTTCCACCTTTTACCTGATCAGAAAGTCAAATCTAAGACTATAGCCCCAACAAATGTTCCCCGTCTGGTTCTTCTTTCCTAGCAAAAATACTATATTTAACTTATGCTTTCTTGCTTGTTTAGTATGTCCTATCAAATTTTTCAGGCAACTATAGTTCCGGACCAATAATAAGACTGTACTGAAAAGCAGACTTATTTCTAACTTCCACAATTTTCTGAAGTACAGCAGTGAGAACTGCTTTTTCCACAGCAGTTTGCAGCTGTGGACCTTCATGTCATTACACCTAGTACCAAATCAGTCAGAAACAGTGTTTCAAGTAAACAGAGATTAAAGGACATGCAACAAAATCTAAATTTTGTCTGAATTTTATACTGAGTTTTAATGCGGATGGTCTGTTCTCTAGATAGGTTCCGCTGTTGAAATAACCGAGTATTTGGCACTCTTATTTCCTTCTGTCACGTCCTGACTAACTCACCTTGAAGTCTCAGACTGATACACCGCAGGAAAACTAGCAACATCTCAAAGACTAGGGGGAGGAAGAGAGCTTTTAAACATGAAGCGCTAGATCCTACAACCCGTTTTACCATATTCTCCTATAGGGCAAATCAGCCATTCCCCCAGGATACACGTAGGCAATCCTCCAAATGTATCAAAGCTCCTAGTGAAAGTGTACTTCTGTGATAAATTTAGTAGTTACATTTGTCTGTCTGTAACTACTTAAATGTGGTTTGTGTATCAATATTAAATAAACTGCATGTTTTCTTTTTATTTGCTATTCCTTCCTCCTCATGTGTCATGGTTTAGACCACGACACCATGACACAAATTCTTCCTAATACAGCTGCTTCTTTTCTGCTTTTCTTTCAATGAAAAACATGAGCCCCATGCCAGTTGGGAACCTACTTTTGTTGGCCTGCTTCCCCCTTGCAGGATGTTTTTGAGGCACTGACTGGCATCATCAGTGAAATCAGCCAGGCACAAGCAACAGCTTATCTTTTTACACTAAGAACCACCACTGAACGATACTCACATTTATTTCCTCTTCTGATCTCTTTACAGAAAATACAGAACGTGAGAAGCTGAGAAGTATGTATCAAATTGTTCTCAATTGCTTTCCTATAAGTATGGATAAGTTTGATGTGTCTTAATGCCCGTTTCTTCACTGTTTTTTAGATTATGCCAACTGGTATCCCGACTGGGATACACAGCCCCAGCCACCACGGCCTCGTCCCCCCAGGCCTCCCACACCACCGTACATCCCACCTGCTGAGCATCCACGTCCCTCTTGTGACCAATACTGCCTTACTGTTTCAATTTTAAGGCCACTGTTTTTGGTAGTGAGTGTTGTTGCTGTTCTTTTAGTACAATGGTGGTTTCCACACACATTTTTTTATGAGTAATGGTCATTTAAGATACTGATAGTGATCCTACTGCTGTATTACTCTCAGAATGGCACACATTTAAAAAAACACTTGGTCATCTCTCCATTATTCTTGTGATGTTTATCCAACATAGAAAAGGCTTCTTCACTCAAGGCAAGATACAATGACTGTGTGTAGAGTTAATGTAATTTATTGGCAGTAGCTGCAACAGGCTTCTATGTCTGTATGAGCCTCAGCTCTGGCTCAGGGGTAGATTGCTAGAGGGACCACATAGACTATATATTGCTATATATGCCAAGAATCCTCCTGGAAAGCTGAGGCGTCACAAAGATGTCTGAAGCAGCACGCTGTATCCAAAAGAAACAATAACTCATCTTCATTGACCTTCAATTATCCCAGACATCGTTTTCCCCAGATAATGGAGATTTAACTGTACGTATCACTTTTTATGAGTGGAAGCAGTAAAGCTTGTCCTTTACTATATTTATCTGATATGTATCAGTCTTCATTAAAGTTACTCTATTGTCAGTTGTACTATTCTATTCTCCTCCTCTCCAAGTTAAGCTTTGTCCTCCATAGCTAGAAGTATACCGGGGAAATTTGACAGAGTAAGGATTAAGATGGGCTGTCAAAGGGGAGAGCTTAATTTTAGGATGTGAGATGTTAACAAAATCTGAAATGCAGAGTAGATGACAGCAATCCTGAGCTTACAGGGAGGGAAGGAGGGGAATAGAGAGAGAAAAAACAGGAGAGAGAAGATGAAATGGGCTCAGGACAGATTCTGGTTCAGAAATGGAAGATCTCAGCCTTATTAAAATACCCCAAAATGTTGATGGATTCAATTTGGTTTTAGAGATATTTAGCCCTTGACCCCTGTTGTTCCTATATACATTTGTTAATAAGGGAAACAAACCTGTCTTTCAAGCTAAGAGATAGTGGCTGATATTAGCAATGCATAACAGTGCTATCAGTATCTAAAGCTGTTTCTCCTCCTTTATCTTGGTCCTAGTGTTTTGAGAACACAGTGACTCAAATTCTGAGCCACATGGCAGCTCTGAAGGAGCATGGCATCTCATGGAATAAAAATGAGCCCCAAATATTTGGGCTTTTGACATACATACATACATACATACATACATACATACATACCCACAGGACTTAATGTGTGCTGGTGGGGCTGCTGTTGCAGGCTGACAGGGTGACCATGGACCACTAGCCTGAACGTCGCCTTGCCAGCAGCTCCAAACTGCATGTGTGGAAGTGACAACTGGGACCTACACCCAGGTGTTCAAAGGATGCAGATTCCAGAAATGAAACCTGGAGTGGGAAGAAACCCAACCGCACAGAAATGTCTGGGTTGGGACTGTGGGAAAGGGCTTGAGCTTGATGGACAGGTGATATTTAAGGGCAGTGTGAGAAAGGGTGGTGATGGTGGTGGGTCTGAGCAGGGAGTGTTGGGCACCCAAGGCAATGGGCATGGGAGATCAGCTCCCCACTTCTGGCTGTGAAACCCACTGTGGGTGCTGGGCACCTGGCATGAGACAGCACCAACATTCATAGCACCCAGCTCTGCTGGGGGCTTGGGTTGTGGAAAATGAATTATGAATTGCTAAAGCTTTGGAGGAGAAACTCATAGCGACACATAGCACAAGCATGTGATCACAGGAGAAACACATCAATAACTGCGGCATATTTAAATTGCAGTTCTCAGCCAAACTTACCTCTCCTATAGCACAATGTACAACCAAAGTGACTGTTCATACTGTAGTAAAAGTCAGAGTTCAAATCAATTCTTTCTCACAGCATTTTGGCT
>WHYT01016728.1:89390-105562 GCA_009806455.1 Tetrax tetrax
AAAAAAACACTTGGTCATCTCTCCATTATTCTTGTGATGTTTATCCAACATAGAAAAGGCTTCTTCACTCAAGGCAAGATACAATGACTGTGTGTAGAGTTAATGTAATTTATTGGCAGTAGCTGCAACAGGCTTCTATGTCTGTATGAGCCTCAGCTCTGGCTCAGGGGTAGATTGCTAGAGGGACCACATAGACTATATATTGCTATATATGCCAAGAATCCTCCTGGAAAGCTGAGGCGTCACAAAGATGTCTGAAGCAGCACGCTGTATCCAAAAGAAACAATAACTCATCTTCATTGACCTTCAATTATCCCAGACATCGTTTTCCCCAGATAATGGAGATTTAACTGTACGTATCACTTTTTATGAGTGGAAGCAGTAAAGCTTGTCCTTTACTATATTTATCTGATATGTATCAGTCTTCATTAAAGTTACTCTATTGTCAGTTGTACTATTTTATTCTCCTCCTCTCCAAGTTAAGCTTTGTCCTCCATAGCTAGAAGAATTTTCTCAGTTTTCTTCTTCCTATTTTCTCCCCCTATCCTGCTGGGGAAGGGGGAGTGAGCAAGCGGCTGTGTGGGTCCTTGGCTGCCGGCAGGGGTTAACCTACCACATTATTCTGCTCTAAAAAGTGGTCTGTAAGGGAGCTGTGAACAGTGTTTCCCGTCCATGATTCCCTCAGAGGGCCTTTTCACCTGTAAGCAGTCTCCCCACAAACAGCTGGAGGTGTGTGACCCACAGGACTTAATGTGTGCTGGTGGGGCTGCTGTTGCAGGCTGACAGGGTGACCATGGACCACTAGCCTGAATGTCGCCTTGCCAGCAGCTCCAAACTGCATGTGTGGAAGTGACAACTGGGACCTACACCCAGGTGTTCAAAGGATGCAGATTCCAGAAATGAAACCTGGAGTGGGAAGAAACCCAACCGCACAGAAATGTCTGGGTTGGGACTGTGGGAAAGGGCTTGAGCTTGATGGACAGGTGATATTTAAGGGCAGTGTGAGAAAGGGTGGTGATGGTGGTGGGTCTGAGCAGGGAGTGTTGGGCACCCAAGGCAATGGGCATGGGAGATCAGCTCCCCACTTCTGACTGTGAAACCCACTGTGGGTGCTGGGCACCTGGCATGAGACAGCACCAACATTCATAGCACCCAGCTCTGCTGGGGGCTTGGGTTGTGGAGAATGAATTATGAATTGCTAAAGCTTTGGAGGAGAAACTCAGCAACACATAGCACAAGCATGTGATCACAGGAGAAACACATCAATAACTGCAGCATATTTAAATTGCAGTTCTCAGCCAAACTTACCTCTCCTATAGCACAATGTACAACCAAAGTGACTGTTCATACTGTAGTAAAAGTCAGAGTTCAAATCAATTCTTTCTCACAGCATTTTGGCTCAGAGTAACAGCCTTAGCAGCAATCGCTATTTTCATGAAAAGCAGAACATTTATCCAAAACTTCACTGCAATCCACAGTGATTGCTATGGATGGGATGGTGGGGGCCAAAGAAACAAAAACAAAGAACCCCAAAGGGCAGGAGAAAAGAAGCACAATTAAAGAAAGGGGAAGAAAAAAGAGAGAGACAAAGCTGCCACAGCTCTGATGTGAAATTGTAGCTTAATTTCCTTATTCTCGTAGCCACGCTCCTGAACTATGATTCATTTCCTGTGACCAATGCTGCATGCGATTGCCATGGCTGAGGGAAGTCCGGCCCACAGGCCCTCCAAGCCCGGCGCTGCTGGTGGAGCTCAACCACCTGGTACAGCTGCAGCACTCTGCTCTTAAACCTGGGAGGCCAGAGGCTGACAATTATGAGAAGCAGCTTTTCTGCTTGTGTGCTGGCCTTACTGTACTTCTGTCATTCCTCTGATTCCAACAAACCACCGAAATTGCCTGATATTAGAGATCCGAAGTTTATTGAGGAATGTGTGAAAACACATAACAAATTCCGGTCTGAAGTGAATCCACCAGCCAGCAACATGCTCTACATGGTAAGGGGATCTTCACGACTTATGTGCAAGTGTGTAGCATTGTGATGGTGTTTATGATTCTCAAAGACTGTTTTTCTGATCAAATACAAAAGAAAGTGTTCTGGTTTTGTTTACTGAGGGGGGCCTAAGGTGGCAGCTTCTGTAAGAAACTTCTAGAACTTGCTCCCCTTTGTTCGGTGGGCTCGGCCAGGCCTAGGGTGGACCCACTGCTGGCCAAGGCCGAGCCAATTGGTAGCAGAATGTTCCATGATAACACCTCTGCAATAATGTATTTAAGAAGGAGAAAGCAGGAAAAAAATAAAACAGAAGATGTGAAGGAGCTGAGCGAGGGCAGAGAGGGGGAGGCGCGAGCCTTGTGGGCCTTGCAGGCCTCACCCTCTGGCCTCCCGCTGGGCAGCCGACTGGGGCCGACTCGGCCCAGCCTGGCTGCAAGAAGTGGAGAGGAGATGAGATGGATGATGTGAAGAGATCCTTAGAGGGATCTGCCAGCCTGTTGTGAAGATTTTTTTCTTGTGAGAGGAACAGCTGTAGACGCCAAGGTCAGTGAAGAAGGAGGGGGAGCAGTAATGCGGCCCCTGGCCAAGATTCCCCTGCAGCCTGTGGTGATGATCATGGTGGAACAGGTTGTTCCCCAGCAGTCCATGGAGGTTGCATGGAGGAGCAGAGATCCACCTGCAGCCTGTGGAGGACCCAATGCCGGGGCAGGTAGATGCCTGAAGGAGGCTGTGGCCCGTGGAGGGCCCGCTGGGACAGCCATTCTGTAGGGACTGCACCCCGTGGAAGAGATGACCCACGCTGGAGCAGTTTCACAAAGGCCTGTGGCCCATGGGAGGGTCCCCATGCTGGAGTAGGGGAGGAACATGAGGAGTTCTTCCCCCGACAACAAAGCAGCGGCGTAAAACAACGTGTGATGAACTGACCATCACCCCCATTCCCTCTTCCCCCTGTGCTGCTCGGGGTGGGGGGAAGCAGCAGAGATAATGTTAAGCCCGGGAAGAAGGAGGCATGGGGGGAGGTTGTCTTGTTCTCTGTCTCATTATCTTGCTTTGTTTTAGTAATAAATGAATAATTTTTTCCCAAGTCAAGCCCGTAATGGTTACTTAAGGATTTTCTCCCTGTCTTTATCTCAAACCTCGAGCCTTTTTCCTTATATTATCTCTCCATATTCTCTCGGAAGGTGGGGGGAGTGAGAGAGAGACTGCGTAGTCTGGCCCCAACTGAGGCTAAACTACAACAGAAAGAAAAAAGAAAAAAAAAACAACCTCCTGGGGTGATAAGAGCTATTTCCTTTTAAAGCAGAGGAAAAGGGTCTGATTATCAGATGGTTTTATTTCCTCATTTGAAATCCAAGATTTCAACCCTCAACCTAATGCTGTCGTTTTGTGCTGTGAAAAGCGTCCTCATTCCAAGGCACCGCAGCTCAACAGCCCAGGGCATGATTTATGTGCAGACCTAAGCACAACCTTTCATACTTGAGTCGGCAAGGGCAGAGACCATTGCCAAACGATCCTGAAGAGCTTCCTCTAAGCTTTCCTTGCACGGCTCTCACGGACTGAGCCAACAGAGCAGTTGTTCCTCGGTGCTGGGGAAGCCAAAAAGCAAGAAGTGCAGCAGGAGTAAGTGCTGGAGGCATCAGGTCCTGCGCCGCTCTGTCCCCCTGTCTTCTCCCTGGCCTCATCAGGGGGCAATATCTACAGCCACTGCGCTAAAGACAGCCTGTCATGATTCAAAATATACCCAAAAGTGGCTGCCTCAGTTATCTCCCTGCTGGGCGGCACATGGAGAACCCAGCAAGGAGGAAGAAGCCGGGCTTATGACGGAGAAGCCCATCTCTGACTTGTGAGATGTTCAATTCCAGTAGCTTGGGAGCTGTCTCTTGCAATGTCCATCAGCTTTTGTGCTTTGACTGGCTAGTACTTGAGATATTGTGTTTCTTCTTGGGATGATCTCCACAGATCTCAGATGGACCATAGCAATCATCCTAATTCTGATCGCTTTCATTTTACTCCTCTTTCTTACTATCTTGCATGGTCACCACCAGAAAAGGACATAACCATGTCTGTAATTAGCAACACCCCAACCAAAGTTCAAAAAAGAAAAAGCAAACTCATTTTCCATTTCTGGTTGTCAAACACTAAAGAAGTGCCCATTAGGGAGGGGTAAGTGATGCAGCAAGAAAGCTCCATTTGCAAGCCTGACAGGAAACAATTTAATTTCTCTTCTAGGTCTTTTACTTCAACTTTCTTAGTCAGGCATCCTGAACTTCCAGTACATGTTGCTCCAGACACTGTTTTCTACATTGCTTTATTGGGCCTACACTAACAAAATCTTGCTATGATGTATTAAATGAGCAGTATTCATCTTTCTAAATTGTATCTAATTTCTCCTTTTGAAAAATTAAATAATTGAAATCTGAAAAAAAAAAAATGGCTCCAGAAACAAACAAACAAATAAAGATTATTACAGATAAAACAGGAACTAAATCATGGTAAAGCACTGCAAAAACCCTAGTCTTAGGTATGACCTCCCTGAGGAAGAATTTAATGTGGAGAAAGCAGTGCAATACATGATAAAATCTGTTATGAAAGTAAAAGCATTGGAATTGAAAACAGCATATTTCTTCATTTTTGAATGGCCTTTAGCACTTCAAAAATGAGGAGAATAAGATGACTTCTTTATTTCTCAGGGAACTTCTGTTTGCTGTAGGCAACTTCCACCTAGATATGTAAAAATGAAGACTATGAACTCAGGGCATTTCCACCTTTTGGAAGAATAGCTTTAAAAAACCAAACAAACAAGATAGAAACTCCTTCAACTGCAAGTAACAAAGCCCAACCATCTGTAATTACAATACATTTATTATAAAGTGAGAATGCTGATCTAACACTTTTTACCTGTCAAATGTGACCCTTTCCCATTCATCCAAAGCATTGCTTGGGTCTGTTCCAAGGCTCCTCAAAACCAGCAGAAAGAGGCTCACCAGTTTCATCAGGGCTTCACAAGAGTCTCCCTTGACTTACTGCTGCCTCGCATCACTTTTCACTTATCATACATTCAGTTTTCCCTCCCTAAATCAGCAATCAACTCATTTTGAGTTTTAAAATCAAAACTGAGAAATAGTTTACAGGAAAAAAAATTGTAATTACTATTTTCTGAAACAGCAGTGATATCTATGCTCAAACCTCCCTGTCCTGTGCATTTTAACCCATGCGTTCGTGCACAATCTTTTTGAATAAATGCAGTTTCATAAGAAAATAGTGAGTATAACTGTAGTTAAACTAAAGACCATTCTGAACTATCAGTTTCTGCACATTACTTTTTCAACTGTCAGCCAGTTTAAGCATTCACACACACACAAAAAAGGAAAGTACATTTGAACTTATTAATTTACCTTTACACTTATTATTGTATACCTTTATGGAACTTTCAGCTTATTATCAATAATATTATAGGATGAAGGAGAAAAGAGATGTTTAAAAAGCAGAATGTGATAAGCAAGACTGTGAAGCGCTAAGGTGCATCTACCGCTGTCATACATCTGTCATCACGGGCTTCTTGTGGCCTCAAAGCATTGCCAAGATGTAACTGCAGCCTCTGTGTTAACTTGCAGCAATTCTAGGACTGGTAGATAACTTCTGCCCAATGCCAGGTTTTGTTCATTGTCCTTAAAGTTATCCTCTAAGGAAATATCAACTGCTCACTTGAAATAAGACCCCCTGCCCCAAGTTTACCCTTAATATTCGATACACTGAGTTCCTAGACAAACTATTTATGTTAGTTTTGTGGGAAAATACATTCCCCAACCAATGTGAGCCATAGGAAGAAATGGAAGAAATCAGTTACAAAATATTTTCTAATCTCTGTAGATGTATTTTGGTATGAACTTGCAATTTTTAATTACTTACTGGTAGCATAAACAATACATAAATTGTTTCAGAGTTATCTATGCTAAAAAAGTTATATTATGGAAAATATAGCCACAAAATCTAACCACTACCTTTTCCTTAGTCATTGTTACTGATCCATTGAAAACAATTACTCTAGTGTTTATATTGTTTGCAGAAGCAACTGAGATATTTTAATCCATATAGAAAAGGACAAATAAAAAAAGTTTGGGTTTTTGTTTTTTTTTTTTTAAAGCCCAATCGAAAATAGTTCAGCAGGGTTGAACAACTTAATTTACATAAGTGTAACTAGAACTACAGGCATAAACTCGTGGTTCTGCATTTTCCAGGAGGTCCAATACTGTATTTGCTCAATCAAGTTGTGTGCACAAGCAAACCCAGCAAAAACAGACGCCACCTCCAGTGCAAACAAAATATATTTCTATAACTCAGTTGCTTAAATAAACACTCTCGGTAGGATTGAATTGCAAGTGAATGAGTGATTCCACAAATATGAATTCAGCACTAACATCTGAAGCCACCAAACACAAAGACGCAAACCAAGGAGTTAAGTTTAAACTGTCCCAAAAATCCCAGTGCGCTTGTGAACTGACCTGCAAGCACTGGCCTTAGTGCATGAGGCTGCACGAGACTCCAGTCTGATAGGTACGGCAAGCACACATCTCAATCTCCAGATTTCCCCTAAGTTCCCTGTTTAAATTACAATAACGTTCTCTCACAGTTGGCACAGCCTGGAAATGCACGTTGCGCCCCAAATACGGTATTTGACTGACTCTTGGTGTCCAACAAACCAGTCAGCCAAGATCACCTACCGCCCCGAAAACTTCCTGAAGTTTAACGAGTGACTAAGTTCAAATCAGAAATGAACCTACAAGCCAATTTACCATGTAGCTCTGTAAGTCTCAGTAGAAGCAAAAAACAAATGAACCTAAACCTACATGCTACTGAGATCCAGCTTGTCCTGAAAGTTGCTCTGAATTACTGCATGGCTAAGATACCAAAGTGATTTTTCGTCATCTTTATTTTGCAGAGTTGGGATCCAGATTTGGCAAAGACTGCGAAAGCTTGGGCAAAGAAATGCCTGTTTAAACATAATCCGTACCTCAGAGAGCCAGGGCAGGCTCACCCCAAGTTTGCTGCTGTTGGAGAAAACATGTGGAGTGGCTCAGTATCTCTTTTTACTGCGCAAGGAGCCATCGCCCGTTGGCACAGGGAGGTCAACGCCTACAATTATGACACCAATAGCTGCAAAAGATCATGTGGCCACTATACACAGGTAAGCATTGCATTTCTCCATCTAAGCCATGAACCAGCATTGCCGTTTCGACACAGAAACTCTAGATTTCTTTTGAAGGTTCAATGAACTGTTTTCCAAGTGTTGTACTCTTATTTTCTTGTGCACAAGATGTTCTCATGTCCTCATTTGAGGGAGGAAAAGAGTCACTGTATTATGTTTTTTTTTAAATATGCCAGTTGTATTTTGTTTCCAGGAAGAAAGCAGAACAGCTGTCAAGCAGTCAGATTTAGCTGAGCAGTGGCCAAAAACCAGACAACGGCAATGGCTCTGCGCTGCAGTGCATGGTGGGACGAGGTCCCGCTCTGGCAAGCAGCCTCTGGGAAGGACTGGGGAAGTACTGGCACATAGAGAGATGTCTGCAGCTCTGCAAACATTTTTCCCAATCATGATTCCCAAAGAAAGAGGGCAAAGTGAGGGAGAGGAGTGCCACTGCCTTGCCACCCCGCAATCACTAACCACAGCTTTGGGAGAGCAGGACAGCTTCCAACAGTGGCTTTACGGATTAGATTCTGACCTGAAGCTGTTTAATATTTTCTATGAAGATATACATGCATTTGGGATTTGAAGGGATGAGCTGAAGCTGGTGAGGTGTCTGAACGACATGTGCAGGTTCTTGCTTGCAGAGACAATAGTTGGATGCAGGAGCCGTGAGAGGTGACAGCGTGTTGCTTTTTGACCTCGCTCACAAGGACACGGCAAGAGTTAGCCTCTGGCAACTGCGGTGGAACGTGCCTTGCCTGGCACTGAGGCGCAGTGCTGTTTGCCACGTTGTTTGTAAAGGGGCAGCCCAGGCAGTTGCATGGGGGAGAATGAGAAAATATTCTCACTTGGAGTCAGTGGTGATAGACTGTAGCTAGAAGCCACATGTCTGCCCATGGGAGGCATCCTTGGATCTGCACCTTCAGGGAACCCCTCGTTCCTCTCCCTCCTTCCCAGCTGTGGGGAAAAGTATCCCATGGGTACTATTACTGCAGTGACCACAACCACATCCCCAAATGCTGAAGCAAAGCTTTTGTCACCGGTGTACCTGTCTGTCTTTGCAGATTGTTTGGGCTAAAAGCTACAAGATTGGCTGTGCTGTCCACTTCTGTCCCAAACTGGTGTACACCTCCATAACCAACGGAGCGCACTTCATCTGCAACTATGGCCCAAGGTAAGGTTTTTCATTACAAGTATTTCATGGGGTTTGGGTCCTACCCCTTCCCTCCCGCAACGTGCAACTTTATTGGATCAGCCCACCTGTTCATGTATTTTGTGGGAGGAAATGGTCCCCAGAACAGAGAAAGAGATATACCTCTGTACAACCAGCTTTTTTTTTTTGCTAGATGAGGGCTGTGTATTGTAACCAAAAAGCAGTAGCACTGGTAGAAAGGGTAAAATATAAGATACTGACATGAAAATACTGAAGTGATAATTTGAAAATTAATCCCTTGCTCCTGAGTGCCAAGGTGGCCCCAGATAGTTGCCAAGGGGCAAGCCCAAAGTCTGAAAATATTTCCACATGTGCCTCAGAATCAAGCCTGCAGGTCAATGGTTTGTACAAATACTGGTGTGTGCAATGCTTACAGCTGAGAGCTGCTTCTGAGACTGGGGCGGCTCAAGGCAAAATTTTACCCAGAGGTCCTTCATGTGCACAGTCAGTAGGATGTCCAGCTAGGATGGAAGTTTTTTACCCTTCTCCAGGTAATTGATGCCACCACAGTCTAAATATAGCTTTAAAAGTTTGCAACGTGTACTGTGTTGGGCCAAGGTCAGGCCAGCCCATGAACTCGAGCAAGTTTGCATTCCTCTTGCCTGTGCTTCATCCTTGGAAGAATATGTACCCCTGGCCAGACACCTTGAAGTGACACAGCTGCTGCGCCACCAAAACAGTACAACCGCTCTGCCCAGAAGCCCCACACCCAAAATGCTGGGCAACCATTGCCTCTGCCGGTTCTTGAGCCAAAAGCCGCTGATGACCCAGGGCGGCCTCTCCTTTCCCTTCTCGGCACTTGCTGTGCACCCCATCGTGCTAGATGATGCAGAAACCCTGTGTGCAGGCAAGCAGGCCCCCAGCGCTGCCGAGAGGTGCTCTCTGTCCCTCAACGCTGGATCTCCCAAAGACATGACCCAAGCCTTCCTCCTTCTGCCCCTTAGCTGGTATCTGTATCATGCAGAGGACAAAAGTTATGCTGGATTGCTTGCCCTGTGTCAGCGGGGATCCCATGGGGAAGGAGAGGGGTGTCCTTACCCTCAGCAGCACCCAGCGGAGCAGCCCTCTGCCAAGGGGCAAAGAAAGATGCACGCACTATTTCAGTTCATAAAGTGAATATACACCAAAGGATTTTCTTTGGCTTAGACCAAGCAATGAAAACCTCAGCTTGCTGAAAGTAATGAGGTTTTACCATGAAATTTAGCACTGCTGAGACTGCATGCATACAAAATCCCTCCCAGTGTGTTTACAGGCAGTTGGCCATGCTCCAAGCAAAGCGAAGCACCGAGCTGCATTTGGTGCCATATCAGAGGTGGGCAGGGGACACCGAGCCAAGAGCCCAGGCAGAGGTAGCTGGTGCCACTCATGCGGCAGGCAGAGGGAGGGAGCAGGGGGGACACACAACACTCCTAAAATATTTACCAACAAATGGCTGAAATCACTACCTGTGAGAGGTTCTGCAGCACCAGAGATTCTTCTTGAAGGTTGAATAGGCACACATATACACAGTAACTGAATCTGCTTTTACTCCCACAGCTAGAGCCAGCCCCAAGAGCCCACAATTGCCACATACACAAATTATCCAGCATTGAGACTTTTTTAATTCCCAGGTTTGCAATACTGCTGTTGCTAGGTTCCTAAACAGGGTGCCCCGTTACACTTAACCTCTCCTTCTTCACTGCATGTCTCGGGCACAGGGCACTCAGACAGGGACCATCCAAAAACCATCTCCCTATCAACACAAGTGAAGCAAAACCCAGATTAAAAACTAATTAGGGGTATGTATTAACGTTCTGCTCGCAAGGGCAGTTTGAGAGCAGTGTTACTTTCCTTCGCAGTGGGAATTACCGATGGAAACCGTACAAGACGGGAGCAGCGTGCAGCGACTGCAAGGGCGAGCAGTGTGCCAACCAGCTGTGTCGTAAGTAGGAGACAACCAGCCCTCCTCCCAGAGCACACATAGAAAGAGCATGAAACATAGTGGCAGAAGGCAGGCACAGTGCTCTCCTGTTCCTAAATATAGTCTGAAAACCTGCAGTCAGAAGCCGAGAGAGCAGTGATGCACAAAGAGAGGGGAGGAGGGCGGAAAGAGTCTGTTTTCTGCCCCTAGGAGTGACAGGTTATAGAATCACAGAATGGTTTGGGTTGGAAGGGACCTTCAAAGGCCATCTAGTCCAACTCCCCTGCAAGGATCAGGGACATCTCCAACCAGGGTTGCTCAGAGTCTCATCCAACCTGGCCTTGAATGTTTCCAGGGATGGTGCATCCACCACCTCTGTGGGCAACCTGATCCTGTGCTTCACCATCCTCATTGTAAAAAATCTCTTCCTTATATCCAGTCTAAATTTACCTCCTTCTATTTTAAAACCATTACCTCTCGTCCTATTGCAACAGGTCCTGCTGAAGAGTTCCTCCCCAGGTTGGGGTCTGCTCTTCAGGTGCTGGAGGGTATGATACAGGAGATATAGAGGCTGCAGTTTAAGGTGTCATTATCCCTGCCAGAAGTTACTGCTTGCAGAAATGGGAAGCACAGAAAGGGGACACACACTCCCTCCCAGAGGCTCCAGGTTATTACCTGGTGCATGAGCTGTGGCTTGAGTGGGTGCAGGTCCAAGCCAGCCTTGCCCAGCACCGTGCCGCTGCAGGAGAGGAGAGCTGCCCCGGCCCTGCCAAAGCTGCTCGCTCCACTGAACATCAGCCAGGCCATCTGCTTTCTCCTAAGCACTGGGAGAGAGCCAGGCTGACGTGCAAGAGCCCTTCATGGGGATGCGGTGCTTGGCCTGAGCCCCTAGCAGCCCACCTGATTCTTCTGCACTTGGCTTTGCAATGGCTGGATGGAGTCAGGAGGGGAGGAGACCTTCTGTAGTTAGACGGACAAGGTGCTGTGCTGTGGACATCTGCCCAAGGGGAGCTGAGGATACTTTTCCCTAGCGCTTGACCTTCATCAAACTAACAGAGCAGGAAGGTGGCCTTAAAACACCAGCACTGTGGGAACGAGAGGGAGCCCCTGACACGTGGGACTGTTTAATGTTAGCGACGGGCTGAGGGTCTTTAACACAAGGCACTGGGTAAAACCCAAAGTGATCTCATGAAGCCTGCCTGGGCCGGAGGTCTCTATGCCAGCCGCTGGTGGGAGGGTCAAGTAAACAGCGTGATCAAGTGCTCATTGGCAAAGCCCCAAGAGCCACTGCAGGGCCCTCCCGAAGTCAGCAGGCCTTTGCTTCCTCCTGGCAAGAAACGCGGCTCCCATAGCCGCGTCTGTGAGCACACTGTGAGGCTCACACTTCGTTCCCTTTTGCTTAGACTCAAATTGTTCATAACATGTCAGTCTGCTGACATTCATTTCTTTTCTCTCTCCAGGAAATGCAGAGCGTGACAAAGTCATTAGTAAGTACCACCAGAATTACTGCTTCCATTTTTTGCCCTTGGTGCAATTATATCTGAAAACAAGTCACTTGTTTTGTTCACAGGTGATTCCAAGTGGTACCCAGAGTGGGACAGACCTGCATGTGACGAGTACTGCATCGCTGTTATCGTTCTAAGGCCGTTACTCCTTATACTGACGGTTCTGGCCACCTGGCTCCTGCCAAAACGCTGGCCTATAGCACCCGCCAGTGAGTGACATATGCGCAGAAGACCACGAGAGCGCTTTGGTCAACTTCGGTCAACTGCGCATAAGTCACTGGCAGCACAAAAATTGGTAGAGACACTGTTTGCACCCACAGGTGGTTTAGAAATATAGAAATATTCATTGCAGGCAGCAGCCAGGAAATCTAATAAGTAGCTTTCTTCACTGCTCAGAACCAGTAGCTGGTTTTGCCTGACCCGTGTATTTTTTCCCAGTGGAGCGGTGTGAGTGGGATCTGGTGGGTAAGGCAGGACACAGAGGCGCAGGCAACTGCCCGCTGCGCTTGCTTTAGAAGGGCTGGAGGGTGCCCAGCCCAGGAGCCTGGCCATGGCTCCAGGCAGAGCACACACCTCTGTTCCTCGTTCCTCTTGTGCTCTTTCCTTCGACGCTCCTCTAGCAAGATGCAGAGTAGCCTGGAGAGGTTTTCCATTTAAATGTTTTGTTCTAAGAATTTTTGAGCTCTGGCATTTTCATTCAAAGGCAGGCAGGGCGTTTCCCAGTTTTGCAGTGCACTGGGGCTACTGCTACTTCGCTTTGCTTAGAATTTGGTTTTAAACACACACCATCTGTGCCAAGACATAGTTTCACCTGTGTTTGCACATGCTAATGTTTCACCACAATCTTTCCTGTTTGTTGGCTTTTTTCTCTTTTTTTTTCTGAGCTCAGTTTTTGACTGCTGTTTCAAACTGACTGCTGTTTCAAACAATAAAGCGTTATTTCCTGCATCCCATGTATGGCAATCGTGTATTTGCAACATGATCTAAAGATTAACTGCTGGTGCACAAAAAAACCTCCACATTCAGCTCCAACCTGCACAACATTGAGAAACACAATGCTGGGAAAGGTGGCATAAAACTACAAATAAAACCATGCTGTGCCTGCACTTAGGCCTTTGGTTCAACAGCTGCCAAGGGATGAGTCTCCTGTATCCCGCACATCCGGAGCAGGCAGAAAGCGGTGGGGAACAGCTGCTGTGTTCAGCTGGGCCCGTCCTCTACCGACCGCAGTCGCTCAGCTCGAGTGATCCCTTTGTATTCGGAGATGGGTTTAGATGCCTCTGCACCACGCCCTGCTGCAGGGCACAAACACGTACCTCCGTAAAGGAAGCCAAGAAGCCACTTCATTTTTGGGGTGCTGCCCCTGCAGTACCTGTCAGTGTTTCTGCGTACCCACTCCTGACCTCACTGCTGTGGTGGATCTTAACTGAAAACACTGGAGCGGGGACCCAAAGGTTATTCTTCCAGGTAGTTAACTGCTTGCAAATCATCTCAGCATCACAGCATTCCCTGAATAAATCATTTTTCAAAATGCAAGTATGGCTGGGGACAAAATTCCAAACTTTGCCCTTGACAGAACTTTGACTTTGATATATCTTTATATTTAGTGTCTTGGCTGCCAGAGCCTCTGTTGCCAACACATCACACTTGCAGACAGAAGATGAGCAGTTTCTTTTCCACACTTCAGTGACCAGGGTCCCAGGACCCATGCTGGCCTGCTTGTGAGAGAGCCAAGCTCGGTTGTGTTTTCCAAAGTGGGCAGAATAAGGTGTTGTTTTTTTTTAAAAAAAAAAAACATTGCAAAAGCAAGACCATGGGTCTGTGTGTTAAAAAGAGCAGCTATTTTCCTCCCCACTCATCTGATTGACACTCTTTTCTGCAAGACCCAAGCCTCGAGCTCCATGTACTGCAAAGTCCCATCTGAAAACGGGACGGCGAGCGGCACGTGGGCAGCAGGACCTACTCTGTGTACACTGTCATGCACAGGGCTGCCACCCCAACACGGAGCCTGGCACGGTGTCTGCCCCACTGCAGCCAGGTGCAGTTAGATCCTACTGCTGCAAAGAGATCTGCAGGAAAGGGAAGAGCGTACGCTGCTGCATCCAGGGAGCAAAAAAGAGCTCACCAGGAATCCTCCCCTGCTTAATCTATGCTTGGTCTCCAGGAGAGTAAACAGAATGAACACAGAGCCCTTAAAGTTCAAAACATTCACAGTGTTGTCATTCAACTCTGTACTTCAGCAACTCTAAGGAAATACCATAGAAAATGCTTCATTAAAAAACTTGTAAATCACTGGGGCTTAGGGGAAAAAAACGTCAAACTTAACAACATGGCACCTTTCAAGCAAAAAAAGCCTGAAAGCCAAGAAGCCAAAGCTAAACAAGTACTGCATCTCATCTTAAGGACATCCAAAAATCCAGATATTTAACTCCTGCCGATCAAACCACTTTGAGTTGTGCACATTTATCTTAGGGCATATGCCCATGAATTCCATATGATAAATGTAAAACACCGATATGTAAAGACAGCCTTCAGGTACTTTTTTTGCAAGTCTGTAAACCCCAAGATCAGTTTGATGAGATAATTTGCAATAGTTCAAGCTGCTCTGAAAATGCAAAAAAAAAAAACTTTTCACCCTTTCAAATCCACCTTGTTTTCTATCCTTTTTTTTTTTTTATAAAAGTGTTAGAACTGGACAGCTATGTTCTCTGGGAAAACAGGTGCAAAAAGCACCAACAGTGAGCCCATGCAGCCAGTTACCATTCAGATTCGGACTCTTAAGCAAATAATTTAGTTTAACTTGCCTACAGGAATACGAGTAGGCTTTCTTCATTTACCAGTTTAAGTAAATGTCCAGCTGACAATCTTTGGGATCTGTCAACCGTAACGACTGAAAAAGATTAAACACAATGTGAAGCCTTTTCACCCCATAACAACAGAAGGACAAGGCTCCTTGAAGTCTGTTAAGAGTTTTACTATGGATAGAGATTTAATGCAAAAGCTACACAGATGCCTGAGCCGTGGGTCCTCAATTAAAAAAAAGCATGCCTCCGTGGAAGTTTATATAATTTAAGGCCAGGCTGCCACCAAGCTGTGCTCTGTTTTCCTGCACTGCAACTCAAGCAACCAAGCAGTTAGCTGATGGAAAATACTTTTTTTTTGTAGTGTGCTGAAATGAAACGTCAACCTCCAACATCAGTGTAGAGCAACATAGTTTATTTTTTAAAATAAAAACCAAGGGAACATCTGTGCCAGTCCTCTGAAGTGAAAGAGGCCTCGTCCAGTCCAGATGAGAACCAAGGACACTCCCTCCCCTAATACACTCATGCTCCTTCCCTGTCTGCAGTCAAACTTCTCCTTACTGGCTTCTAGCTCTGCAGACACCATTTATGAACAAGGCAGCCCCTAAAAGGCTCGAGAGTGTTTTTTCCTTAACAATAAGTGCCAAGAAGTGATCACATAAGTGAAAGGCACGCTTAGGCCAATGCTGTCCCCGAGCCCAAAGGGCTATTAGCTATTTCTCAATGCGCATGTACTGGCTATTTAACCACATATATTCAAAATTCTTATTTATATATGCAAAAAAGGAAACAGCTCTGGTTTCACTTACTAGTTTCAAATAGAAGGTCACCAACCCAAGAGCTGCGAGTTGCAATGTTCTAGCGTAATCTTTCCACTGCACGTGTAGGTGAGCAAAATTCCAAAACCTGGCAAAAGCACTCCAACACAGCCATGAAATTCATGCAGATCTATCACCTTCTAATCATTATATTTGATTCTTAAACCTCAGATGTATGAAATAAGCAACATCTGCTCTTATGGTGAACTTTATTTTCATCACAATTTGCATTTTCAGGAAAGTAAAAACCACTAAACTTCCTTTAAATGAGGGGAAGGGCCTCAAAAAAAACCACCTCAATTTCTTAAGACTTTCTTGCAAGCAAGAAACAAAGTAACATAGAACATATTTAAAGAAAGACTTCATGTTCTGTGTAGAAAGACACTTCCTTTGTACCACTTTGTGTCTAACAACCTCCACGATAATGCTAATACATGACAGATCATGGTTTGCCTAATTCTCACAGGAAGCTGCAAGCTTGTTTCCTGGAAAACATGTAGGTTGTGCAACAGATGACTAAAAAAAGGGGTTTAAGAATAATGTATTAAAATAGTTTATTAACACCAAGACAAGACACACAAAAATAATTAGCTTTTACAGAAACAAAAGCGTAACATAGTAATAAATCTTGCCCATTTGGCAAAAGTTATCACCCTAACTGAGACTGGGTATAGTCTGGTAGTCTTTCACAGAAGATTTACCTTAAACTCCCATCGAGTTCTCTGACCCTAATGTTTAACATCCAGCATCAAACTCCTAA
>WHYT01016728.1:116981-135647 GCA_009806455.1 Tetrax tetrax
CTGAAGTGAAAGAGGCCTCGTCCAGTCCAGATGAGAACCAAGGACACTCCCTCCCCTAATACACTCATGCTCCTTCCCTGTCTGCAGTCAAACTTCTCCTTACTGGCTTCTAGCTCTGCAGACACCGTTTATGAACAAGGCAGCCCCTAAAAGGCTTGAGAGTGTTTTTTCCTTAACAATAAGTGCCAAGAAGCGATCACATAAGTGAAAGACACGCTTAGGCCAATGCTGTCCCCGAGCCCGAAGGGCTATTAGCTATTCCTCAATGCGCATGTACTGGCTATTTAACCACATATATTCAAAATTCTTATTTATATATGCAAAAAAGGAAACAGCTCTGGTTTCACTTACTAGTTTCAAATAGAAGGTCACCAACCCAACAGCTGCGAGTTGCAATGTTCTAGCATAATCGTTTCCACTGCATGTGTAGGTGAGCAAAATTCCAAAACCTGGCAAAAGCACTCCAACACAGCCATGAAATTCATGCAGATCTATCACCTTCTAATCATTATATTTGATTCTTAAACCTCAGATGTATGAAATAAGCAACATCTGCTCTTATGGTGAACTTTATTTTCATCACAATTTGCATTTTCAGGAAAGTAAAAACCACTAAACTTCCTTTAAATGAGGGGAAGGGCCTCAAAAAAAACCACCTCAATTTCTTAAGACTTTCTTGCAAGTAAGAAACAAAGTAACATAGAACATATTTAAAGAAAGACTTTAGGTTCTGTGTAGAAAGACACTTCCTTTGTACCACTTTGTGTCTAACAACCTCCACGATAATGCTAATACATGACAGTTTATTTAATGGCATTCAATTAAGATCATGGTTTGCCTAATTCTCACAGGAAGCTGCAAGCTTGTTTCCTGGAAAACATGTAGGTTGTGCAACAGATGACTAAAAAAAGGGGTTTAAGAATAATGTATTAAAATAGTTTATTAACACCAAGACAAGACACACAAAAATAATTAGCTTTTACAGAAACAAAAGCGTAACATAGTAATAAATCTTGCCTATTTGGCAAAAGTTATCACCCTAACTGAGACTGGGTATAGTCTGGTAGTCTTTCACAGAAGATTTACCTTAAACTCCCATCGAGTTCTCTGACCCTAATGTTTAACATCCAGCATCAAACTCCTAAATGTTTCTGTTATGAAACCTTCCCTTTAGGCAGTTGGGTATTATGCACATACACTGTCTTACTTTCTCAAGCAACACAGCAGTGCAGATTTTCTTCACCAACTTTGGCAATTTTGCACAGCTGCTTTAGGTCCACTAATTAAAGTGTACTTATGGAAAGAGAATGTCTTTCTACCTAGTCTTTTCTTGTACACATTATACTGACAGCAAAAAGTCTCAAATCTTCCAAGTGTGAAAATGTTCATTAATGTAGGAGAAAAATGAGCATCTCGGATGGTGAGTTACTTCTTTTTCTTCTTTTTCTTTTCATCTGCTTCCATTTTTAGCTTGACTTCTTCCACAGGAAGTGCTCCTAATTTTTTCTTCTTTGCATTCTTTACCTTTTCCTTGATGGCTTCAATATCAATTTTTTTCTCAGTGGAGGCTACGTAGTAAAAAATACAAAGATAACAGACATGAATTTTACTTTTTCTGAATTTTAACAGTCTAAAAGATGACTTAATATGCAAACACAGTAAGCTGCATCCTGTGGCATTGGTTAAGACTCATTTTATAGAATCGTAGAATAGTTTGGGTTAATTAATACATACACACATGGGCTTACTGGTCTCACGTAAGAAGAGAAGAAATTACTCAGTTCTTACAGCCAGATAAGCTGTCATGCAATTTTGTCTTTCTGCATGTAACTAAGGTGGTAAGATCTCAAACATGCCTGTCCCATTCTCACAGTCCTTCCCTGGCCATCCATTAACAGCTGCTGTTGGAAACAGGATGGGGTGGGCTGAGGGGTACGATACAGATCTTTGATCTGATCCCTGCATGAAGACCTTTATAAGAGACTTCTACAGGGAGTGCCAGAGTACATAAGTAACACTTAATGCTGAGCAACGTGAACAATCTCCTTATGTTCATCAAGGTGATGGTATTTTGTCTTTTGGGAAAGAGTTTGGATCTAACTCTTTTGTCTCGGACAGTTAATTCCTACATCTCACTGTGGGAACACCCAGCTGCCCTTCTTGGATTTTTGTTCGTCTCTAGAAACTATTGCTGTCACTGATTCTTGGAAGACTGAAGGTCTTCAGGTCAAAACACAGAGCAGCCAGGAAAGCACACTGTTTGAGATACAGTACAGTCAGTAGTAGGATTATTGAAAATTTACTGCCATCACAAAAAAGTACTAAATTGATGCTGCGTAACAAACACAAACTTTTCAGTTCATAAGAAACTGTGCAATATATAGTGTAATAACATGCAGGTAGTGTATCTAATACAAAATGTACATAGCATATCTAATACAATGAATTGATATGTAGTATAATCAATTAATCCTGGAAAAGAGAAGACTTGTTTCTCTAGTGTGTAAAAACCGAATAATCTGAGAATACAAGTTCTTACTCTGCATGTAGTGTGGCTTATCTGTTAGAAAAGCTTTTTATTCTATCTTATTCCAATACTTGCTCATGGCCTAAGTTTCCAAGCAAGTATTTCTTTTGGGCTTCTTTTTCTTAACAAAAAAGCCATTCAAGTGCAAAAGTTATGGCAGCTTCACTACAAGACTGAAAGCCAAAAACTGAAGTAGCCAGATGGCCATCCCAGTATCTCCATCAGGAAAACATTCCACAGAGAACTGTTGTTTTACAGGTACAGAATTATGGGCTGCATGATCTTTCCAGTGGCCCTGGCAAGTCCAGGCATGGATTTAAGCTCTAGGATTTTTTTGCGTGACCTTTCTTATTTCCTACAGCTGTACCTCTGCAAAATCACTCAGCCTAGGAATCAACAGCATAAAGTTTTAGAACAGGAAAAATAAATGGTCACCTTTCTTTGTTTTCACAACTGGCTTTTCCTTTGGTGGGATAAAAGCTTTATTTCTTTCTTCTTGTCTTTTCTTGACTGCATCTGCTTGCTTTGCCTACAGTTACCAATAAAAAGGCCAAGTATCAGTAGAGCAGGGCAAAAGGGACAAAAAAAAAAAAATCCAAGTCAGCAATCAATTTTTTTTTAACTGAACAGTGGGCTAGAACAACTTTACCTTTATCTCTTCCATTCGCTTTCGTTTCTTCTGTCTGTCTTTCAAGAAGTATTCACCACTGGCCAATTCTTTATCAATCTGCACAAGACAAGCACCCAGAAGCTTTAGGTAAGTGTGCATTAGAAGCCAGCAGTACAGTATCAGGAGATCAGATCTTGAGAGAAAAGGCCCCCCGGCCTCTTGTTATCAAGCACAAGATTTCATGCCATATTCATGCATAACCTAATAAAAGTTTCAGCTGACCTGGCTTTCTGGCTGCGGAGGTGGGAACGGTGTGTACTCCTTCTTAGTATTTTTCTTCTTTGGCTCCTTGCGTTTTTTCAAGTTCTTCCGCTTGAACTTAGGCAAAAATCTTTCCCAACTTTGTGACCTCAGTTCAGGATCTTTTGATAACTCCCTTTTGATCATCAAAGTCTTCAGTAGTTTTAGAGTGTCACAAAGAAGTTATTAAAAAATAGCATTACAGTAGTAGCCAAAAGCTCCAAACTAGAAGTTTTACTACACTTTCTTACAGTGAATATGCTACATCCACATCTTCCATCTCTCACTTCAGTAAGAGCAGAGCGGTTTAGCTATGAACAGTAGGATCAGAAAGATACATATGTCTCAAAACGGGGACAGAATGCACTGGAGAAGGTGCCTCAGTTTAAAGGAGTACGTATCAAGCAAACAATTGAAGGGACAAAAGTTTAAACACACTTTTCCTTTGATGTTTTCTCAAATACTGTTAATAATATTATGGCAATACAGGCTGGTAAAAAGGAGGATACCAGAATCAGTTCTTTTAAAGAAGCACACCACAGAAATTCTTAAAAATAGATTATCACACAGAAACATGTAAGTTATTAACATACAACTCTCTGAGAAGAAATAATATTTTCTTGTAAACAAAGGTGCACAGTGGACCATGCTAACCTTAATGTTATATATGGGATGTATATTCTTCATTGTGTCCAGAACAACTTTTCTAACCTGTGTTTAATAAAAAAGAAAGAAGAACAAAAAACTCAGCAAGTATTTCATATCCTTATCAAATAAAATACCAGGTATACTATCATGCTTCCTCTCCCTGCCCCACCCCCCAAAGTAGGTAGATTTTAAAAGCTGACTAACTGGAAGGTACAGCACTTCAGAACTATCAATAACATGGCTGTGTTTCCGATACACGCCAGCACACCTCAGAAACATTACTTCCACGTTACCTTGGATTTTATGGTGTTATGAGACACTCTTGCTTTTGTCAAACATTCTTCTCCTACACAGCTACTGAAAACATTGGATCTTCCTTAAGGTTATATATCATTAACACTGCAGTATTTTCTCATTCAAAACTACAAAAATTCTTGCTAAAGACTATTTCACAAATATTTTCTTACTTCCAAACATAAAGATTTCACAGTCTAAACAAAATTCAGCAGCTAAGACTATGGACCTTCATGTAAATCTAGCTTACTAACACAAAGCTGAAAAGTCAGGGAGATAGTCCTGAGGTTGCCAGATTTTCGCCTCTTGTGTGCCCTGCAGCTGGGCACAGAAGTATGCTACTCAAACTGCTCACCTGCCTTCCCTTACCTCTTTTAGGCCACTAAAGGGTCCAAGAGCTGAAACAGTGTTGCCTTGCACCATAATATAACAATTTGTTAACAGTTCCAGGGCCTACACCAAAAAAAAAGAAATTAAGTAAGTGTAAACTGAAGACCTGACACAAATTTGGGTCTAAGAATTTTCTGGTTACTACAGGTATTGGAAGTACCTTCAGAGTAGATCCTTTTGGCCCAAGAAGTCGCCCTCTTCTTTTTATAAAAGTCTCTCTCTTCCTCACCAGAGAGCCTATTTTAATGATGTCACATGCAACATCATCCTGAAGGATACGAACTGCCTACAGAGACAAGAAGCAGGCAACATCATCTGAACCCACATGTATTATTCAGAACAGTCAAGAGAATACTGTCGTTTATTCTTCTTGCTTCACTTTCAGATATATTTACTTTAAACATTTTTTTTTTTTACTTGACTCACTTGAAAATCCCCAAGTATTATCACAGAATTTCATACAAACTTCCAGGATTTAATACAGACCTGTTCAAATGGAACGCTTCGTGCCAGAAGTTTTATTAAATCTCTAGCCCTGATGATTGCATACGGATCAAAAGTCTTCTTAGTGGTAGTGACAGTCATGCTTCCTTCAATTAGATCCAGCGTTGCATTCACATACTGCAATGTTTAAAAAGAAACAGTGAACCAATCTCTAAATAAGGATCTCAGAATTCATCTTTGGCAGCAAGAAGTTAACAAACAGAATGCCATGTACTGAACTCAGATCTATTTTCCAAAATTCCTGAAGTAACTGTCAGCCTAAGGAAATTCACACACAGATATGCACAAAGAATACTAAATATATGTCACAAGGCCCGAAACACCACCTCCCTGGTCTCCTTGAATCCAGGTGCAACAAAGTTGTCAGCGCCTGGATGACGAGACACTTGCTGCTGCAGAATTTTGCTGACAACATCTGTAAAGAACTGCAGGTGTGGCTACGCAGACTTTCACTGATTTTGATGCCAATAAAAAAATGACACTGCCAATTCTGAACGCAATCACAGTAGAAATATACACAAATACAGTATCAGAAGAGCAACTTGGACTATTTCTACAGGCTTAAGTAACACCCGTATCTCCAAAAAGATAGTATCACAGTCAAGAAGAGCACATACATGTTCACCCAAGGCTTTCTGGACAAGTGGCCAGCACTCTTTCAAGTACGCTTCTCTGTACTTTGGGAATAACGTTGCAAAACTGCTTTCTTCCAGAAGCCCTTTGGGATTATCTTCTCTTGTAAAGGCTGGCTCTTTCCATCCATCTGGCACCGTGAGAAGTTCAGACTCATCAACTGTTAAAAGTATTTAAAAAAAAAAAAAAGGTTGTTTTCTTTTTCTCCTCTTTCATCAGTATTATTTCTTCATCCCATTTAACTATGGAAGATACAATAACCGAAAGGAGGGTCATACAGTTTAATACTCAGCTGACTGCATTTTGCACGTCGTCTGACCTTAAAGAAGTTACTGTTTGAAGTTATTTATTAAAAAAAGTTAACAAACATCATCCACAACCCAGACAGGCGTTGTGGGCAGGGCACTACACAAGGACAAGGCACAGCAGGCCGAGACGAGCAACCCGCGCACCGTGAAACCGCCGCACCACGCCAAGGCCCCACGGGCTGCGCACCCCTCCGACCCCGCGCCCGCCTCCGTCCCGCCCAGCGCCGCAGGCCGGCGAGCAGCCGGTATTCTCCGCGCACACGAAGCGGCGGGCGAGCCCCTCAGCCCCAGGCTGGGCCAGAAAACCGCAGAGACCCCCGCCGCCGGGAAGCAGGCCCGCAGCTACGGGATGGGGGGAGGACCCTCAACCCGAGGGCTTCCCGGGGAGACAGCCAGCTCTGCGTGGACCCTCGCCCCACCCGCACCTGTCGCCGCTTTCTTTTTGTTCTTGTTTTTTTGTTTTTCTTTTGGCTGCGCCCCAGCCTCGGCCGCATCCGCCATCTCTGCCCCCGCGCGCCGCTGCGCCTCACCCGGCGCCGGAAGCGGCGCGCACCGGAAGGGGGCGGTGCCGTGGGCGCGGTGCACGCCGGGAGTGGTAGTTCCAGGGTGGTGGGTAGTGGCGGCCGCTGAGGCCCCGAGAGCGGGTTCATCGTTTGTGTTGGGAACAATGCGCGTTTTCCTAGCGGGCTGTCCTTCCCCTGGGAGCACAAAGGTGGAAACAAAGCCCGCGCGAGCTGGCAGGGACGGGCTGCCCTGCCTCCCAGCGTGGGGCAGGGCCCGGCCTCCGCTCCGTGGGTCACGGGCGTTGCAGGCCGCGCCTCAGCCCGAAGCGTTTCCCTGCCGCGTGTGCGCCCAGAAAGCTCCCGCCGCTCTCCGTCGGGGTGGCCGTCTCGCAGGGTGTGTCTGCACCCGGCCATAGCGGCCCCTGCCAGCACTGCACGGCCTGTCTCAAGCCGGCACGGTCTGGTGGGCGGCCGCGCTGCTGGAGAGCTCGCTCTGCAGCCCCTGCTCCGCTCTGTCCCTCTCTTCTGACCACAGGCACAGGCTCTGAAAAATCTAACGCTGCGGTTGAGGTGACAGGCGTATGCCAAGCACCTTCTTTCCTTCCTCTTTCATGTGAAACATCCTTTTTACCCATGTTCTTCTGTTTTGAATTTTCTATCCGTGTTACGCAACGCAAAGCGAAAAAAAGAACCGGTATTATCAAAATGTAAACTGGTGTATAGCAATAAATACTATTTATGGTCTGCAGTGTCTGCAGCTCAAAATACAGACATACATGGGGTTGGACTCAATGATCCTTGATAGATCCCTTCTAACTCAGGAGACTCTCTTACACTTCCATGCTTGTAACTACAAACACATGTTCCTGATGAGACTTCATTATACAGCTGAATAACATAATTTAAGGTTTTCTAGGGGATGCTCTGCATCCTCCTCAGTCCCCCTCCCTGTACCTGGGCATTTTCTTCAGTAAAAAAAAGGAAGACTGTGTCTCCTTCGCTCTCCTTTATGGGGACCATGAGAAAGGCCAGTGGAGGGAAGAATGGGAAGATAGCCCTAAGAGCAAAACCACCTGCATCTCTGAGTCAGGACAGCATTGTCCTTGGCAGATGTTTGTCAGACCTGTTCATAAAAGCCTGCCCTCTGGGGTGTTTGATTACTATCACGATGAGAAAGATATTATTATCATCTGATCTACACCTACACATAAATAAAATATTAATTAAAAATAAATTTTGACCTCAAAAAAACCTTTTATTTGAACCTGAGTGCTGTCTTTCCTAGCCTGTTCCATCTCCCAGCCCTGCGCCAGCCCCATCTCCCAAAATGAGCAGGACATCAGGATCCCTTCCACCTGCAAGCTGACTGTCGAGTTGATGATGTGTGTTTTTAGTGATTTATTTTAATTTCCCTCTGTCCCCATCCTTCAAACAGGGGGGTCGCTGTGGGACTGTGTGTGGGCCTGGGAAGGACAGAGTGTTCCTTCGCGGGGCGGCGTGGGGCTTGGCGGGGCGCACCGTCTCTGCTCGGAAATGGTGTATCGAGTATTCACCTCCTGCTCTGAGGACAGAAGGGGAATCGGCAAGGCCCTGCAGCAGAGGGGTGCTGGCGGGTCCCTCTGTCCATTTGGGGTGGTTGGTTATCCGTCCCCCATCTCACCAGATGACAGCAGCCGCTGCGCCTGGTGGAGCATCCCAATCCGAGCTGCCGTCCGCCCGGTGGTCCCCGCTTAAGGGGGCAGATGGGAAGAGATGGAGGCGATGGGGAACGTCCTCCCTTCTGCCCACGCAGCCCTGCCTTGCGTGGAGACCTCACACCGCCCTTTGGATGCTGTGCGAGACTGAGAGAAAGGCGCAGTGCCCCGGAGTGAGCACAGGGAGGCAAACTTGCCTCTCTCAGCTCTCGGGCGCACAAGTCCCTGGGGCTGCGTAGCGGGCTGGTGTCCCTCAGCGCTGCGCTGCCCCGGAGCGCAGGACGGGGGTCCTGCCCAAGTGCAGGCACCCGGTCGATGGAAAATATGGGAGAAAGGATCATTGCAGCAGTGCACTCCCTGGCTATGAGCAGTTTTGAAGGTCAGAGGAAAGGTCTCTGGTGAGATACACCTTTTTCTCCACCCTGCAGACCTCTCGGGCGGTGCGTCTGCTCTGGATATACATCTCGCACCTCTGCAGTGGCAGCGACAGCCCACTCGTGTGCCCACTCCTCTCCTGCATCCCTGCCCCTGTGCCAGCTGCTGCTGTGTGGGGGTCACCGAGCCCCACAAGCTGGAGAAGGAGTGGTGCATGGTGTAAGGGGGCAAGGGACTGGGGCCTCGTGGCACCCAACTTCTCTGAGTCAAAGGATGGACAGCCTTCTCTGGTGCAGCGCCACAGTGAAGCGTGTCATTGCCCAATCAAGATAGGTCCACTAAAAACAAGAGAAAACAAAGGCAGTCGTGCTAACAGACTTGGAAGCTGTGATTCAGGAAGGTCCCTCATGTCCCCTCCTGTCTGAGTCTTTGGAGGAGACAATTTCTCATCTTTCCTTTTACCTCGGGATCTGTGGTCTGGTTGGATATGGGGAAGCCACTTCCCTAATTCCTAGCAGGGACAGGATGCTGCCGCAGACCTGCTGCACTCCTCCAGGGAGCTTTCTCAGGCTCCAGACAACAGCATGCTTATATAATTTTTGTTAGTCACCGCTTGTCTGGTGGGTTTAGGAGGGTGAGGACAGCTAGCTGGGGGACAGTGGCTGCTGAGGGGACAGGGGGGCTGAAGTCCAGGTGACTCCAGCTGGGCTGTACCGTGGCGGGGATGCTGCATCCCTGCAGGAGCGGGATCCCCTGCACGTTGGCTTGGCAGCTGAGCTCCCGCGGCGCCACTGCTTCCCTCAGCCGCCCCGGCCCCCAGTGTCTGTGCATCTTCCCGGCTCTGCCAGCACCAAGGGGCGACGTGTTTTCTGTGAGTAGCTTTCGCTGGCAGCAAATACCATCTTTCTTGTTACAACAGCCCAGTATGAGATGGAGACACCCAGGTGCAAAGGGCTCCTTTGAAGACCTTTGTCTGAATAATACAGATCCCAGCCTAGCAAGACCGCTCTGCTTGCCAAACCCGTCACTGGGCTTTGGGGAGACCCTAGTCAGCTCTGTGTGTGTGTATACATGGAAGCATTTATTCCTGTTAAAAACAAAGCAACGGAATGAAACAGCACAACCACACAGCCTCCCTTACGTGCATTTCAGGCTATGTGATATAAAGGGCAGATCAGTGCTGTTAGAATGAAGGTGCCTCTTTATTATGCAGCAAAGTAATTATTTCCCAGTCAGTAGATAGGACTGCAGCCACTTGGCACTTTCCTCCATGCCATTTTCCAATCCAAAAGAGCAACTTGGGATTTTGTGATAATTCAAGCAATCAGATGAGCTCATGCACATGGCATTCATTCACTAGAAATGCCACGCAGATCCCATTCAGCCTCAGCACTCGTAAATCCATGTGACACTTTTATCTATTTATAAACTTTTAACAGCAGGTTATGACTGTTATGCAAGCCATTTTCCAGGGATTAATAACAGCTTGTGTTGATGGCAGCGAGAAGGGCCATTAACTGCTCTGGGACAGTCATTAATCCGTAGTAAATGCTCAGCATCTGGATCATGTCTGTGTAATTAAATAATCAATACTGCCTTTTGATTCAAATAACTAGAGAATTGTATTATGAATTTATCTTGGCTTAGGTTGTTCTTAATTCTTTTAGTTTACAACAGGGCAGGAAAGAGGCACAGGGGCAAGTGACAGTTTCTCTTGGTGTGACTGGCTCTTCAAGTATCAGCTCTTTCATTAAAAACATCTCAAGTGATCAAAATACAGTTCGAGCTGGCCACCAAAACCTATTAATTGGGCTGGATAGAGAAAAAAAAATCACAAATATGCTGTCCTTTTTCTGTTAATATAGAACTAATTATTGGAACGAAATTAGATCTCTGAGTGAGCCAACGGTGGGAGGTAGCCTGGCGGGATTAAAATAATCAAACAAACTCCCCCTGCCTCAGCCACCTCCAGAAAAGTCCTCTTGATTCATTCCCCATCTGGCTAACGTGACCTCTGTGCCCTCAGGCAGACGGGGTTGTGCTCTTTATTTCTCTTTTCTCTCTCTGAGCAGTGCTGTAAGTCACTTCCCTGGTTTTGGATTGTTCCTGTCTTTGCTGTTGAATCCAGTGCTCTGCAGAGGTGCCGACAGATGAAGGTGATGGTGCCCATCGCAAAGCTTGCAAGGCAAGAACCAGACTGCAGTGGTGCTGCTGCCTTCTCCATGGAGAGCTGGGAAAAACCCCAGGCAGGCAGAGTTTTTATAGGTAAGAACAGGCAAGCAAGGGTTGGAATAACCCTTTCTTTTTTAAAGAAAAAGACATCGTGTAGCATCACAGGACCATATGCTATTTCACATCCTTTTGAGCTCTCTTTTCACCAGTTAACAAATCTGCACCTTACCACAAGGACACAATGGACGAATAACAACTCATCTTCACTGTTAGTGGCATTAAAACCTAGAAAAAAAGCAAACACTCGCACAGTCAGATATCTATTCATGTTTTGAGGCTGGAAAGACAGGAGGAAGATTTTGCAAGAAATGGAGAGGAATGTCACTGCCTCCATAGCAATGCTTTTAGATGTAGCTATTGTGAAGACACTTGGAAAATTAAACATGAAAAGAAAAAGAAGAGGGAATGGTGGCCATCATATATTCAGCTCAGCTAAGGGATAGCTGAGTTTGTGAGAGCAAGAGCTTCCTTTTGAAAGAAAGTGGGGAGGAGAACACATGCTGAACCCTGAATGGAACAAGGACCTGGAAAATGAGAGGACCACAAATCATAAAAACCTCTGAAAGGGCTAGCTGGAAAAGCAAAACAAAGACAATTTGTGGCAAGAGGAAGAACCCAGGATAAGAAGGAAGAACGATTGGATGAAAAAGATAATGGCTTTGTCTTGCTACACTAAAATTGCTGTCATTTCGGGGACGAGAGAGGGATAAGAGCCAAACTGTGAAAGGAATTTGGTATCCTTATGAAATCAAAGCAGCAGGTTTAGCTCAAAAGGTCTTTGGAGCAGGGGATGTGCCTCATCATGTATTCATACAGTGACTGACAGAATGAGGCTTCTGTCTTGACTTGAGCCTCTGGGAGTTGTCAGAAAACAAACACCATACCATGGCAAGCTGCTCCAGGACGTCTGAGATCTACAGGGGAGAATAAAAATGGGATGGTGCGAGTGAGGCTTGGGGGTAGGTGTATTGGAAGCTGGGAAGAAGGAAGGCGGAGGGCTGAGGAAGACAGTGGGAGGAAATGCTTAAATCCGAATATTGGTCCAAAGCCTCAGAGAGGACGAGAGTCAAACAGAGATTAGAAAGCGATTGCTCCCGTCTGCTTTAGAAAGTCTCCCATATAGTGTGGAGAGCAATCACATGTTCCCAAAGGCCCAGCGGGGACGGCTAGCGAGATTTCTCCAGCTGTCTCGGTATCCATCCTATTTAGGAAATGCCTAATGCGGGCTGTGCCTGCCAGGGCACAGCGGGTCTAATGGCTCTTGGATCCCCAAAGAAAGAGGTGTCCCTCGTCACCTGGGGGGCTGGGGCAGCATTGGGGGTCTCCTCCACTGGCACCGCTCCTGGCCCCTCCATAGTGGGTGCTTGGGAAAGCAGAAGGGGCAAATTCCCTTCTGCTGCAAGGGGATCTGCTGTGCTGCTCCCTGTAAACCTGCAAAGAGCAGAGCCTCTCTCAGTGGCATGTGGTGCCACAGGGTTGTGGATTGAAGCTGGGATTCCCAAATAAAGGTTGTTACAACCATTTTAAAGTCATACCTGAGCAGCGAGAGTTTGAGCACGGCTTTTCTTTAGAAATTTGCAACAACGCTTGTGTGCGTTATTCTGAAACACACAGATAAAACACTCCCTCGCTCTCTTTTTCTCTTGTACTAGAATCCGGACGTTATTATGCAGATTTCCACTATAGGAAAATTACGGCAGAATAAATAGCTCTGCTATACACGAAGGGGAATCCTATTACATCTTCAGTAACTCTCAGTAAGCATCATTGCTATTATACCAATTGAAGAGACAGAAAACAATTTTTAATTAAAAATATTTATAGCAGGGATAATACCAACTGCCAGTTTCACTATCCAGTGAATGCATTTTGCAGCTGGTACTAATTCTCTCTTATTTCCACAAGGTTAGCCAATATCAGCTGTTCATTAAGCAGAGGACATTTCAGGAGTATCCGTATTATATGCTGTAACTAACTGAGAAGTTCTTCCTTTGATAGATTTTAGGAAATCAAGATTGCTTTGCTAGGTTATTCTGGGACTTTATAATAGAGAGGTCATTTCCCAGTGATCTGAGTAGGCTGCATCATCAGTTTTATTCAAATCAATCCTACAAACTGCTTTCTAGCAGATAAGAACATTTTAATTAGCAATATGTCTTTTGTCTTCTGTCTGCAGTGGAGTTGGGGGTGGGGAATTGATTTCAGCACACCCTTTATTTCACTGAGATAGCAGCATAATCAGAAGGTGTCAGCAGAACCACAGGCAAATTAATGTTGAGATACCGAGCTCCATACAGCCGACCGCACAACTGCTCCTCGCGTTGAGCCTGGCCAGGCTCTGTGGACAATCTCACCGCTGCCGATGGCACCAGGCGCCGCGAGGGGCAAAGTCTGACAGGTGTCTCTTGGGCGAGGGGCACGATGATGGTCAACTGGCTCGCCCTCAAAACACTCTCATGCTTTCTATGCCAGAGAGCACGTAAGTCCTCAGCTCCTGTCCTGGTTAGACATATATCAATAAATGTGCTGTTGTAGGTGAGGGCCAGCTGGCCCTAGGAGTGGTGAGAGCAGCTATGAGCCTTTGTCTCCTGCTGTAGCTGTAACTCAGGCTGAGAGGGAACCAGCAGGCAGAGCTTGGGGCACTGAGGAGCCCTGTTCCTGCCTATCTCCCTTCCTCCTACCTCTCTGTGCCAGCGGACATGTGTCTGAAATGCAGAGCTGGAACAGTATCTCCATTGGTTTCAAGCCCATGGGGAGCTCGCTTTCTTCATAAATGCAGGGATTCAGCGGAGACAGTTTGTCCTCGGTTCACGTTCATGTGATTCCAAGGGGACTCGGCACGCTGAAGGCTTCAGCCCATAAAATCTAATACAAAACTTCTTGTTTGCTGTATTCACCCCGGGATAGCCAGCAGCCCAGCCAGGAAGGAAATCCCCCAGTGATTTATCAAAGTAGCAGCTGGGAACTGACAAACCAAGCGGCTCGTCATAACGTGGCTTGTGACTTCCTAAATTCCATATGGTCATTGTTTTTCACTTTAAAATATTAGCAGCGAGTTTCAAAACCCTGAATTTAGCAAGCTGTGTTTCATAATTGGAAAGATCAAATCCCATTTGAATCTGTGAAGTAATTTACAACATGCTTATCCTTCCACCCGCAATGGATTGTACAGCAATTTCCCCTGGCCGGGATTCCCTGTGGCGGCAGAGGAGCCCAGGGGACCCAGCTGGAAAGGAGAGGGCCATCCAGGAGGGGAGCAGAGGCTGTCCCAGGGGTTGATTCGGAACAAGGGTTTAATGTAGGGAGATGCTGTGAGTCACTCCTGGGTGAGCTTCTCTCCCTCCACTGCCTACAGAGCAACCTGTGAAGAGCAGCTGCTGTTGCTTAATTAGCCTTTGTGAATATTCCGCTTTAATCCATCTTTAAAGCTTGCAAAAGCCTAGCATGTCCATGCGCTGATCTTGCTCTAGGCGAGCACTGGGCCAGTCATCAACAGCTTCAAGACGCTGAGCTCCACCACCCCCGTATGGGAATGTCCAAGCTGTGACTGCCATTTTCTTTTACCTGGAGGGAAGTAAGTCCTTCAGGTAACCAAAGAGCGAACCCTTTCTTCTTGCACAGATGGCAATAAAGGCTTCCAGAGCGCTTTGGACTGAGCGTATGGAGTACAGTCACCACAGAACTCCCAAATCTGGTTTTCTGAGTAGTCATGATGTCCTAGGCTAGCTCCAATTTTTGCTGTTCCTCTCAGTATTTCGTATTTCAGTGTTCATTTGAGTGATGGGCTGTTTGTTTCCTAATGGTAGCAAGCAAAGGTTGAGTGAGTTTGCACCAGCCCTGGCAAAGCGTAGTCAACTCTACAGTGAGCTTGGCGACCTGGGTATCCATTACCAGAGCTGCCACTGAGCTTGACAAACCACTTTCCTTGATTAAACTGTAAATTTTCAAGGGCAGGAACTTTCTCTAAAGTATGCGTTCGTGCAGGAGGGCGATTCGAGATGATCTGGTGTGAGGTACAGCTGCAACGCAGACCACTGGCTGCTGAATGTTGAGTTTGTCATAAAGCCGTACCGGATGCAGAAGGAAATACAACAGAGCTGGTGGGTGGCAAAGTAAAAAATGGCTGTTAAAACAACCGTTTTGAATGAAATGTCACAGACTGAATTTTGATTGATAAAATTTCATTTTTGCATGCCACCGGCAGGGAGAAAAGAGCCCATCTGTTCTCCAAGCATTGCACATTGTTAAGCAAACCGCTTGCAGCTTGGCAGATCAGAACATTAGAAGAAAAAAAAAAAAAGCCAACTGTAGATGAGCATGAATACAAGATGAGTCATTGAAGTTTACCCAAAAGCAACATAAAAATGATGATTCTTGCCAGGAAGTTATGCCAGGGTATTCTCACGGGCTTGGCTCGCCGGGATGGGCAGGCAGAGAGAGAAAGCGGCAGGGAATAGGGGTGCATTCTTCTGCCGGCGAGGCTGGCGAGGGCCGCTTGGCTGCTCGCTGCAGGGAGAATGCGTGTGTTTGTCTTAGTAGACAAGGGGCACCATTATCACATACCTCAGCAGGGTTGTAGATGTCAACCAAATAATTGGTTTTATTTAGAATATGACGTCCAAATGGTGAATGAAGCATTTTGGGTGTCCTGGAAAGATTTTATACACAAACCAGCTGGAATCCCATTGACAGGAACAGCCTCTTCCTTTCCCTCTCCCCCCTCCCCTTTACTTTCAGTCAGACGGAGCTGGAAGTGACTGAGAGGAGCTCCAAGAAGCCTGTGCCTTTGAACAGTAAAGTCTACTGGTGCTAAACATCTGACACTTGCTCATTAAGAGAGACCCAGGCGAACATTTCATCATTGAGATGAGTATTTAATACATGAATGGGTAGCAAGAAAACATATTTGTGGCCATTTCAGGCTGTCATACAAGAAGACTCCAAGTCTGAGCAGGTTGGAAAAGCTGTGGGATGCTTTGGAAATCTCTCAAATGAACTCACACTTGTAAAGCATGAAGTGGCCATTGCAGCTTCCAAAGAAAAGTAAGAAGTAGAGTGAGCAGGCAGGTGCGGGGCAGGCAGCGAGTGCCGGGCTCCAGCCTTCCCTTAGCACAACCACCAAGTTATAGGGAAGGGGGGACCTTACACAGCTTCCCACACAGAGCATCACAGCTGCACCCATGCCAAAAAACCATAGTCCTAGTCCCCATCACTCCATAGCTGCATGAGTGATGTGCTAGGATTTTCCAGAAACTCAGAGAGGGACAGCTCATCCTGGTAGCTCAGGTACATCTCATGGCCAATGCAGGAGAGATGCATCTTCTTACTGTGGGAATCTATGATTTGTTCAGGGAATATTATTAAATGTAAATATATTCAAAATAAGAACTGAAAATTAGTGAGGACTTCCAGTAGCTGGAGATAGAAGAATGTTTCAAATGAGACAAAAAAGATCAGAAGCATTCAGTAAAGTGCTTTTTCTCTACTTTTGGAAGAGGCAAGATGCTCCTGTAACAGAAGCAGAATGCATCTTGTGCATCCCAAGTGTCTCAAAAGAGAAGGGAATTATTTTTCAGTAGCTTCTTAAGTACCAGGGGAATTACAGAAAATTTAAAGCAAGATGATTATGTGCTAATTGAACAGGACAAGTAGGAGCTCAGTGGTTGAAAGCTGTAGACTGGCTGGCTGATTTTCATCCTAGGTGAAGCTATGGAGACGCTTGATACACAATTCAGTGATCAAGAAGATGTATATTTAATCACTCACACCAATGTTTTATAAGAACTGGTATTATTTAATATATTTTGCACCTTTCCGGTTTACAAGCTTGGCTGATAAAAGGCAATTGTGGACGCATGACAGACTCCTAACTCATAACAGGCTAGCTGAGTGTTATCTCAACCCCCAGCCTCCCCCCCCCCAACATCAACAAAAAATCCCCACTACATCATACAGGCCAGAGCCAGTGGATTAAGACCTCACTGATTGAAAATGAAGAACAGTCATGAAATGAACAGCCAGATTTCTGACTTAATCAGTGTAGGACCAAGGCAGTGCTTTTGTTGAGCACCTGAAAGCAATTACAAGAACACTGCAAAGCCAATGTGTGGGAGATGCCCAGGTTGCAAAGGAAATCTGCTATGATACAGCAATCACGCAGAGTGAGCTGGGGCACTTGCTCAGCTCAAGTCGGCCAAACAAGAAGTATTTTAACACAAGGCAATGCAAAACCACACGTCTAGGAAGGAGGAGTGCTGGCTGGACCCACACGGTGGGAAACAGGACGTTGGAAAGAAACAACTCTGTGTAGCATTTGAGAATTAAAAGAGAACAAGCAGTGCAACTGAAGTGCACACAACAAAAAAAAAAAAAAAAAAAAAAAAAAAAAAAAAAAAATATGTGACCAAAAAAAGTGTGATTAAAAAAGATATATGTGACACATGCACAAAAAGATATAATGGTATATGGACAAAAAAATGATCAGCACAGTGACACAAATGCTTATGTACAACATTGGTGAGGTGATCTTGGAAACCCATGTCAAGTCAGTGATGACATTTCTTGCAGAATAAAATTAACTTGCAGAAGAGACCCACCAAATAACCAGAAGATAGGAAAACTGGCAAAAGTGCCAAGAAAAATGTCATTTGTTTGTCAGAATCTGTAAAGAATACTCCTGTAGGATTTCAGAATACCTAGTATTAAGAAGGTATTAATTCAAATAAAGGTTTTGGGTGGTAATACTGAAATTATCAATAGATATTAATTATCAGTTTTAGGTAATAGTAATAAGAAATGCAATTTTTACACAAATACATTTTTCAAAAAGAAGAATGATTATCAAAGGGTTGAGATATAAATGGTGTCAGCTTAATATCTGGTGCCTTTCTGAATGATTTGCTTTAGTCTAACACAAATTATTTTGTTCAATATACAGCTATGAAAACAAAATGTAATGATCTGTTCCCTGCAGGCAACTGTGCTACATCTAAAGGTCCTTTCTTGCCTTCAGATGCGTGACCCTTCCAGTTCTCTCGCCATGTTGCTCTGCACATTAAGGCTTGTGCGGTGGAAACCACAAACAGAGTAGAAAATATCCTTGTAAACCACTGTGGTTGCTCAGTATTTCTTATTTAGGATTTGAGACCGTTTTCGAATCAGGAGAATGGAAACAAAGGGAGTCAGCAAGAAAGACAAGAGGTGCCAATAGCAATAGTAAGCACTGGGATTATTAGGGCCGTGGGTACCCAGCAAGCTCACTGGGACCGAAGGACACTGCAGATTGCGGGGGTTAGATGACCCCATTTCAGCGTGTGCTGGAACAAGGCATCCTGCCTAAGTGGTCTCAGAGCCTTTTAGCCTAGGTTTGGGCTGCGTGCTTATCCTTTTATCAGGTTTAAGAGCAGGAACTGTGGACCTGCCAAAATTAGATAAGGGTTAAAAAAAAACCCAAGAGGGCACCAGCAGACACTGCTATCAAACAGAGTGCTTGCTTGTGCTCTTACACTGTTGGAAATCATCAGCAAATTAGGTATAAAAGGAACAAGCAGGCAGCATGTTCCCAGCTGAACTGCTATAAATGTCACAGCATTCGTATTGACACCACAGGCTGCTTCATCACCAAAAAAAAAAAAAAAAAAAAAAAAAA
>WHYT01016728.1:135777-145799 GCA_009806455.1 Tetrax tetrax
CTCTACGGGGAATGAGGAACCTTAGAGCAGATACCACCTCATGGTTAATTCCTGTAGCACATGAGAAGGAGCGGCAAGGACATTTTCTGTCATCCCTTCCAGAGGGACCATAGCTCTCATCTCTGCCTTGGAGAAGTAAAGTCAGGCCATTCATTGCAATGGGACAATATTTTGGCCCAGGAACATTTTCATACCAAGTCCTTAAGCGAGGAGAAGAGAGTGTGACTATTCCTGCCCACCTCTACAGCAAGAACATTTCCTCTCATGAAGCCCAGTTTGTCTACCCTGCCTATTCAGCAGGTCCTGCTTCAGATTTGGCTTTCAGATTTATTCCACTTGCATCAGAGGGCTCAAGGGAAATTGTTTTTTTCCTTGAAGTTTCTGTCCAGCCAGACCTGTGACTTCTAGCTGTGAGAGACAGTGGCAAGACATATGAATAGACTCATTTCAACCAAAGTGGTTACAATTGGTGGTTTAATTGCAATATAAATTAGGAGCAAGACATATTCCTTTAAATAATTGATTTGAATCTTGTTCTGCATTTGTTTGCTTTGAGTCTTTCACCAGGGAGAGGCAGACTTCGCTGATTACTAGCGACAAAGATGTGTTGATTTGGAGCTGTATATGGTCTTTGCATAGAATTTGGCATTTGTTTTTGCTATCTAGGAGGACACATGGAGAACATATTTAAGCCCTTACACAACTTAACGTACACTGATTAGGTTCTTCATTTTGTTTGGCAGAGAACAACAAATGAAAACTGAAAAAGCCAACTCGTTTTTGTATCCTGCTGTTTCTGGGTGGAAAGTGGGATTTCATAAAAGTGCAGAAATTGAAAACTATGGTAAATTTGTTTCATATGTATCATTTACTCTTCTCAAATTACATTTTGCACTAGAAATTAATGGCTTGGTTACTGAAAGCCTTATCCACGGTCAAGGGTTTTAAACAACTAAAGGAAAACAAAGTGGATATTCTGTCTGTACCTGGAGAAGAGGCTGCTGCCGCTGAAAGCAGGTACATCTCAGTAAAACCCTGCTTCAAGGTGGTCAGCTGTGACTCTCCTTCTAGAGCTCCAACTGTCTCAAGGACTTTGAAAGCAAACAAGTATTGTTTGAATATTATCTATCAGTGTTTATTCAGTTCCTGCTATTTTAATATCCTGTAATAACCTTAAAATAAGCCATCATGACTGTGAATTAAATTTCAAATCTATACTTATTTTATGAAAAAAAAAGTGAAGTTAAAAAAAACATGCAAGTTTGTCAATATGTAAATTGAAAATTATATTTAGTAATATTTGGTAAGCAATATGAATAATAAATCATATTTAATTTTACTTATTATCCCTTCATGGTAGGCGTTACAGTGCTAAGTACTTCCCTGCATCTGCCATGTAATGAAATTTATGACCCAGCGTGCTCAGGGAACGGAGAAGGACAGGGCTTGGCTACCAGAGGGTTGGATCCGCTCTTACAGACGTGGCAGGGACCATGTGCAGGAGGCCGAATGGGTAGGACGCGGGTATTTAGCGTGTTGCGGGGGGCAGCAACTTTCCCAGCTGTCCCATCTCTGGGAGCTGGGCAGTTCTGGAGGGGGAATGAGACGTATGGGGGGGCAGCGAGCACCCCTCCCTACAAGGTGCTGGGGCACTTCAGGGGATACTGGCTGCATCCAAGGCTACTGCTACTGGCTGAGAAGCCTGATGGCCTAGGGTTTCTCTGAATTACTGCATCAGAAGATACCAATTCATATGTTTATGAAATCCTGGGCAGACTTGCAGCTTTAGTACTGAGAAATTGTATTATATTGTCGTATTATATTGTCAAAAGCCTTTTGGTCTTGACATTTACAGTCCCTGATCACCAGGAGTTTAGGCTGTAACTGTGCTATAGCTGCATAAGGGATTGTGTAAACGCCATGCCATAACAGCGTTTTATTCTGACAGTCATTTGCTCTCGGCTGTACCCCAGCTACGAGCAGGAGTTAGACCTACACACGGTGGAAGAGGATGTTTTTCTTTCAAGTAATCTCTGAGAAAACACTCGAAAAGAGCCTGCACACTTTGTACTCATGGTTAATATAATCTTTAATTTCTGCTTAAAAAGCAGTGGCAGCAGAAGTAATTTGGTTCCTTGTAAGCTTGAAATGCAAATACAAGAGTAAAATAATAGCACATGAAGAGATGAAAGCCCCATCCAGGACAGTTTCTATGCATTGCTGTTCTATTTTGAGAAGGACACCCTAGTCCTTCTAAAGCTGTCAGTTAGCTTTACTGCCGCATGCACTTAACCTTCCCCCAAACACCAGCTTCAAAGCCTCGGTGCTTTGCGAGCGCCATCAGTCTTTCAGATACAAAAAAATATTGCTTTTTGCTAAAAGATGTGCTTTGTTCCTTTTGTCGGGTAAGCAGAATGCCCCAGCAGCCTCAGCACTTCATCATTAACTGAAGGACATAGCTCACATTCAGCTTAGGAGAGAATTGGAGCAAAAAGAAAAATGGTTTTACCTCCCTGCCCCTGACCCTGTGCCACCATGTTATTTTTCACAAGATCGCTAAGACGTTCATAGGCATAAATCAGTATCATTCAAAAACCAAACGTCTGAGGGCAGCAAAGGAAACAATGAAAATCCCAGGGTTTTATGAATGAGGGGGATTGTCCTGCGCTGCTGGGCTCAGATCAATGCGAAGCTGGCAGGGGACGCCACCGCAACGCAATAAACGCTGCCATCTGTTACTCCTGAGCTCCTGGAGCATGTAAAAGGCACCAGTGAAAATCAGCCCTGCCCCAACACAAAGAGCTTGTGTGGCTCCTTCCTGCCCGTGCAGGCAATGGGCAAAGTCAGTGCATGGTGGTGCCGGTGGGGCTTCGCCTTGGTGGAACTGCCCCGGGGAAAGACACCTGGGGGGGCAGGACTGTTGCGGGGCATCCCCATGGTGGAAAGCCTCAGTGAGCTTTGCAACGCCATAGTTGTCTGGTGTTCATCAACCCCACAGCAGCAGCACAACTCTGTGAAAATCAGCACCTTTGGTGGCATCTGGGCCCTCCATCTCTACCCATGGAGGTCCAACGCCCATCATGCTAGGAAGCACTTTGCGTATTTTTATATAAATAAAGCCGCTTGCTCCGGGTCTGAGGCTCTCTCAGGAAACCGCAGTGGGCTGGAGAGCTGCTTCCCCTCTCCCCAGCCTCCATGCAAGCACTGATCTGGCTCCCAACATGGGGCACGTGCTTCCCAGGGTACTTGGGAAGCTGGCTGTGTAGGGTTCTGCTGCCCCTCCATAAGCATCTCACCCCCGTTCCCCCTCCCTGTACGGGGGATGAGGGCTGCCTGCCAGTGGTTGCCTTGGCCATGGGAGAAAATGATTTCCTGAATCACCCTGATGCTGACTGCTCATCCTAGGGGCATTTGCAATGCTTCTGCAGGCTCAGGCACAGTGTGTTTGGGAAAATTTATACCCGAGATACCTGCATCTGAGGTCCTAAACATGGAGGCACTCCGAAAGATAGCAGGCTGTTGTTCTCTGCTGTGCGGAGAAATCCATGGAGCCTAATGACCGAAGCAGAAAGGAAGAGGAGACACCCACATATGAAAGCAGTCTGCTCAAAAACTACCCTGTTATTTTTAGTGCAGAGTACTACTCATCTTTTCAGGCGTATTTTTTTTTTCCCATCCTGAGTCCAGGCAGAGAGGGGGATAAATCTCTTTAATAGCTCATCATTTCCATTTTCTTTACATTTGGATAATGTATTTCCAGGTTGAAAGACTGGGTGGACGATACTGGCTGCACATGCAACACTGTTGGAAATGGGAGTTGTATGCTTATCTCTGAAAAACTGGCCCCTGAGGGATGTGATTATTTCTCTCATTATTTTATCCAGTCCTCTTGAACGCCCTTTCCCTCCTAGGCATGTGGTGGCCTGGAGCTGCAGCCACATCCCCTATGAACACATCGGGAGCTGCTGACCATACCATCAATTCACTGGGAGCTGCAGGAGGGACCAACTGTGCCTAATCATGGATAGTAAAGCACTGGTCCCACAACAGGGACAAACATGCAGGTGGACCTCTCAAAAGATTTAATTACATAGAAGTTATTTCCATTTTGAAATCTCTCAGCATTTCTATTTTGAAAATCAACTACTAGAAAAAATGCTTTTTTGTCTATTTGTGTCAAAACATTGGTGTCCCTCCTACCCTCTCCCCTAGTTCACTTTATATTTACAGGAAACAGTGCACAGCATCATGATGCTGTACATATTGTGAGCAGCCTTTTTCCTCAAAAACAGATTCAATGATCTTGATTAAACTAAGATGTGCCTGACTTTCTGCTGAATGTGAAGAAAAGACAGTTAGGTCTTTACCTTCGAGCTTGTCAAACGAGTGATTAAAAATATGCAACTAGCTGGAAATAAGCAAGACAGAAATCTGTGAAGCTAAACAGAACAGCCTCATAAGCTGATTTTTAGCTTAACTGGTTTTCATCTAGCAAGAACTTCACCAGGAGGAAAATAAGCCTAATCAGAGATCCAAAAAAAAAAAAAACCAAAAAAAAAAAACCAAAACCAGATCATATTAAAAAAACAATTTGTTAGCCAATTAGGTCTTGAAACACTATTAGCAATGACTGGCAGGTGCCTGGAACCCTGCTACCTTTGCTAAGCGATCATTTATACAGTGCTGTGGCCCAGCAGATAAACATGTTTGATCAGAGCTATTAACTAATGTAGATAATTAGCGTGCAGTTGTTACCCTATATGAAAGAGTGAACAGATTTACAGTGCCTTTGTTTGACTGAGGACACTGCATTTCAAAATCCCAGTGTGAAATACAGATGTTGTAGACACACCATGTGGGCAAACATTTTGATATCCCATTTTTCCCCCCTGTCAGACTGTGGCTGAGATGATCACCAAAAGGATATAATTAAAATACAGTTTAAAAACTTCCCATATTGAAAACTAATGGGCTTCAGGAGGACATGCCACCTACGGGCATGAGGGAACTGAGACCTGCCAGGCATCCTGGGGTAGGTCAGAGGATGCCAGGGCAATTCACGTAGGAAGGGCCCTCAGCAGGTTGTTGCTGTAGCCCAACCCTGCTCAGAGCAAGATCATCCCGTGTGCCATCTGCCTTTCCCTTTCCCTAGTTCCGCTCCTTCACAGCTGACCCTGAGGAGCAGATTGTCTCGCAGCAGATGCAGCCGGGTCCCTGCAGCGGCGTATCCCACTCGCTGCAGCTGCCGCCTTCTCCGGGAAGCAAGAAGCAGTGCTGGGCTGCCGAGGGGCACACCGTGCAGGGATGCCTTCAGCAACTGCTTCAAGCGCTTTGCCGCAAGCATGACCTGAAACGGCTTCACAAATCCCCTGCAAGTTTTCAGCGCCGAGGGTGAGTCAGTCTTCAAAGCAGGGAACTCTGTTTTATTAAAAACACTGAATATGGCACAATGTGGTGTCCTTTTGATTCAGTCTGAAAGTGTATATACTTAACATACGCATGCTGCGTGTTTGTGGAAGCACTGTTTTGGTAAGGCTGCCCGCCGATGTCGGTAGGGGGACCAAGAGATCAGAGAAGCGAAGAGGAAGGGAAAAAGCAGCCCTTAATTTGGATGTGGGGCTGGCAGAGGGCTTGGCTCTGCATTAGTAACGGTGAGCTGCTGCCACAGGAACCTGTTTTGTTACTGAGACACATTGCAAGTCAGCAGACAGCCACATTTTTCTGACTCATCAGCTGATATTAATTAATGACTTGGGAGCACACCAAAAATTCCCATTGGGCTTCCTTCCTTGAAAGGCTGCTGTTGTCTCTCTCCCTCTCCCTCTGGCTTTAGAAAAAAAAACATGTTGACAAAGCTATACATTTTAGACATGGGAAATGACCGAAATAGCTCACCACTGTATTCCTTGTAGAGCAGCATCCTGCCTGCAGCAGGGACCAGTCCCAGCTCCCTCTGAGAAAAAGATGCAAAACCCATTAGGGCATGATGCAAACCTAGTAAAGAACATAAAAGGTAGCACCTATCATTTTTTTCCTCTCTTTCTTCTGAAAGTCATCTTTGTGTATGACCAAAACTGCCCATGACAAAACAAATGCTCAGCTCTGTGGGCTGCTGCAGCTCCCTGGCAGCCAGGCCAGCAATTCTGAGCCACAGGATTTCAGGTACGTACATTCAAAATGTCTTCCTTTCTCTCAAACAAAGGAATGAGGCAACTCCACCAAACTAGCAACAGCAAAAAACCCAGTATCGTCCTGCTTCAAAGAGAGCAGCGATGGCCCCTCGTCTCCCTGGGGTGTCTGGCCACTTTTGCTTATGGCCCAGCTGCATCCTCACCGTGCCAGCACTGGTTAAAACCCAGCCCCTCAGAGTCAGCTTTCCAGACCGATGGCCAACACCTGCATTTCTCTGTGCTAGCAAACAGGACCACTGGTTGTACCTTTTTCTGGGATCCTTTATTCTTTACTGTAATGTCCAGTTTCTATTTAAATAACTTGCATTGATATGAAACCAATTTTTTTTTCCCAGATCCCCTGTAAATATTAATCCTCGGAGGACCATATTTAGACAAAATGTAAATACTTTCCTTTATATGATTTTATTTGGACAGAACAACTGCCACCAAGATATCACGTGGTCTCCAGGGTATCATGAATAGTGCTTACATACTTTTCTGTCACTGGGCTGTAATTAAAAGATTCTTTTTTTGCCTTGAGTCATTACTGGATAAATAAAGCCTCCTTGTGAATTACCTCAGCCTCCTTCAACACAAACATGTCCACAGAGGAAAGCCATGTTTCTGAATTCTGTCTGTTTTCAACAGATATAACCCTCTTAGTAGCAGCTTAGCCATGTCTTTACGGACACAGATGCTCAACCACGTCTTTATTTTGGTTCTCATACTCCTATACTGATTTGGGAAGCACCGAGGAGCATTAAATGCACTTTTTACAGTTAATAATAGAGGACATTTTAGTGAGTGATAGTCCTGAGGAAATAATCCCACCTTCAGCATATATACATCTAAGTACGTATGAAATATTAATCAGTCTTAGGAAGACACAGCTGAATAAAAGGGGCTGAAATACCTCCCATGGGTACCCTTACAGTAAATGACAACACCTTTGGTGGAAAATTCAATATGAGCAACTTTAGTGACTTGCGCACCTGCAGAACAAAGTCCTGTGCAAAGTCATACCTCAAAAATGCATTCATTAATACTCCAATTTTTTATCTATAGGGGTTTCTAGGAATGGACTTTCTTGGGATGGCATTTTTGCTTCCTTCTGCTGTTCTTCCTGCTTTCACATTTCAGTGACTGGAGCACACAACCAGTTACGGCCACGACCATCCTGGCATCTTCTTTTTCCCCCAAATGCAAGGGGCCAAATACATTTTTGCTTTGAACTAGTGACTCATACACATTCAAATTTGAAGCAGGTCTTATCATCACATTATGAAGATTATAAAAGCGGTCGGCATAAAGCCACCTGCCGTAATGAGGACACTGAAAGGGCTGCTGACTGCCCAGGACCAGAAGCAGTGAAGTCAACTGGAAGGCAGGCTGAGAATGAAATTCCACCTCCTGAATTTTAATATTCAGAAATAGGAGCAGCTTCTTGTGCAGAGCTCAGCATTTAGGAGCTGATAAATTACAGAATAAACACAGACAGTTATTGACTTATCCCTGTTAATTCTCCAGTGTACCCTTGCTCATTCAAAGCTTAGCATTAGTTTAGTCTCAAAAATTCAAAAATATTTAAGTGGTTAGACCTAGAAAAACATTACTAGTAAATTGGTACAGAATTTTCTGGTTTAGTTATTTCATTTTGAGTTCCCAATGTGTCAGTCATCTTGAGGGAAAGAGCACTTGATTAAAAACTCCGAATCATGATCTGCCTTCCTCATGGGATGGCCGTGGCTCTTCCTTTTTCTCACTGCTGACCTGTAGTGGGGAATGTTGCTTTGAAATACAGCCATGGACATGAGGCACCTTTTACGAAAAGGGAAGAAAAAAAAAGAAACAAAAATAAGGAAATGGAAGCAACAACAAAACTACATCTGCCTTCATATGACAGGACTGAGAAACCCAGACCAGACTGGTTACTTACCTAACAAAACCAAACTGATTCATCTTTTGCTAGCAGAAGACTCAATCTCAGCCCCCAGGTGTCTGTAGACCAAATTTGCCTCAACTTCTGATTTTAGGGTGTGCATGTTTTGAACATGTGAGGTTTTGGACTTCTCTGAGGAGCAGAAATGCAAGACTGAGCCAAGGCTTTGGGGTGATTCTAAAGTAAGCGTAGAAAAAGTGTCTGAAGGAAATTCAGTAGAATTTGTCTGTGTTTAGTGGTGCCTCAAATTATTGTCAATTAAACACAGAGGGTATGCACTAACTGCGTGTTTGTGCATGGTAAATCCAAAAACAAAGTTTGTCTTTAATAATGGAGTTGATAGCACTGAAACTCTGAATCTAAACCCCTGTAAATATCAAATCCTTTTGTGGATGCCCTGAAGTCCAGACTGTAATCTATGCTGTTTGCATTGGATTTTCCCCTCTACTTCCTCCACTATTGTTGAAAAAAATACAAAGTTAGCTTGTCAAAGTGTGCCTGCCCTTCCAAATCCATGGAGAAAATACATGCATTTGAGTTCAGTGCCCCAGTTCATCAGCCCAATCTGGGTTATCAGTCTGTGCCTGCACGTACCAGGCCATTTAAAAAATGGAAACTAGAGGAGCTTCTCACTGCTCCACGTCACGAGCAGAAAAGTAAGTTGTACAAATTGTTTGAAGAGACATTTAAACCAACCTAACACCTTGAACTAACACTAATGTCATTGTAATAAAACAGTGACAATGATATACGAAAACTAATGAATGGTCTAACTCAGAAATCCCTCAAAAAATGAGATTTTAGGCATAGACAAGATGTGTCAATCAGTAGAATAACTGAGTCATTGTACCTAGCAAGGCCTGATTTAAAGTATCTTTTAGCTCAGATGCTCGCCCTGCTTTCCCTCCCCCAGAAAATGCATGGGAAATATTCATCCTGTAGCTCAGTAGCTTTTAACATCCATCTGGCATGGACTTTACAGTGTACAGTTAAGCAAAACCAGGTTAGAGAGACAGATTTCAGCAAGCACCACATTTAAACAAGGTGTCACAACATGTAAAAAATGCCAGCAGGCCTTGATGCCATATGAGTGAGCAGAGCTTTGCTGCGAGGTAGTCCTGCCATGTGCTGTCACGCACCTCCACAGACGCGGGGACCGTCACAGCCCACCCCATGGAGTCCCCACAGGACTAGTACTCTTGTGGGAAAACCAGTATCCAGCACAGCTGTTACTGTCTTCACCACTTGCTCTTCTCAGGTCCTCTCTCTCCTGATGCCACCCCACTGCTCCCTTTTGCTTTGGCTCATTGCAGTACCTGGTACTGGGCTGGATCATAGAATCATAGAATCATAGAATGGTTAGAGTTGGAAGGGACCTTCAAAGGTCATCTAGTCCAACCCCCCTGCAAGAAGCAGGGACATCCCTGACTCGATCAGGTTGCTCAGAGCCTCATCCAGCCTGGCCTTGAACGTTTCCAGGGATGGGGCATCCACCACCTCAGCAGCTTTTGAAAGATGCGTTCAACTTCCAGCATTGTAGTAATGTGACTACTGGAAGAAAGGGACTTAAAGGCTTTGAAAAACTAAAATCTCACACAAACTAACAATGAAAGATATATTTTTTTAATTATGTACTCCTGAATACACATCTACAATGTACAACTACAATAAAATATGGTTATAGGTGCCATACAGGGCTCAAACCAGTTGTTTTTTCAACCTCTGTCCCTCTTTGCAAGCCCTTGGTAAAAGGCCTTATTGTTCTTTTTAAAGAAGGGTGGGATTTTGGCTGAAATTCCCTCAGGACACAGAAGCAGATTCATAATCTAATCAGTTATTTTCATAATTGCCTGCTATGTTATGGAGTGCTCCTCTGAAGCTTTGCATATTGCAGCCCGATTGTGAAACAA
>WHYT01016729.1:0-24989 GCA_009806455.1 Tetrax tetrax
CGCCGCACGGCCCGAGCGCCCAGCGGCGGTGGCGGACTACGAGCCCCAGCAGGCGCTGCGCCCGCCCCGCGCCCGGCTCGCCTCTGCCCGCTGCCCCAGCGCATGCCGGGGGATGTAGTTGCAGGTTCTCTCCCGCCTCGCCCCGGCTTCCGGCCGCCCCAGGCGAGGCAGAGCGCGGCATGCCGGGAAATAGAGTCCGCTGGGCGGAGGCCCGGGCCCAGCTGCCCGCCGCCAAGGGCCGGCCCGCGGCTCTGCCCCGCGGGGCCGCAGCGACCCCCCCTCCCCAGGAATTGGCCTCCCTGCAGCTTGCGCTGCCCCTCTGCTTCGGCAGAGGCGTGACAGCCCCCCGGGATCCCGAACTCCAGCCCAGAACAAGAGAGAGGAGTAGGAGTTCCAGCGTAAAACAAATCCTCAAAGGGCCCCCAGATAGGCCCGGGTAGCAACACAAAACCTCCAGCTCAGGAACACCAGTTACCGCAGGATCTTTTTCTTACATGGTTTTTATGACCCAAACCCTCTGCAGAGTCAAGGCAACCATGGGAGTTTGGCACCAGAGCCAAGTTTCTTGGCCAGGAAGCAGCACACACACACAGGGAAATAATATGGGAATAAACTGAAACAAGACACGATTTATTAGAAACATGCCATTTTTTGAGAGGTATGTTTGATTGCATAACCAGCTGTAACAGCTTCTTTCACAGCTACTGTAAAAATCCCACAGCATGGTAATAATTAAATTTGGGGCAACATGAGATGAGCGGCATTTAATAAGCAGCTGAGCTCCCCATCCCCAGGAAGTACTGGTTCAATCAAAAGCCCTAAAATGTTCAAGGGATTTATAGACTACTTATACTAATTAGAAACTACGTCAGGACAGAAGAGCTAACATTTTTCAAACAGAAGCTCTTTACATAAAAACATCTTTAATGGTCTTGATAAAGAGACAGTCCCGAATCAAATCCTAACAGTAGGCTCCTGGGAGTGGGACTCAACTGGGGCTGTTCTTTTCTTACATGTCACGTTGAGTCTTACTCGAGTTTTAAATTGTTATTTTGAACAAAAAAATCTGTTTTAAATTAAGATGGAAAGTGATATTTTAATAAAATTGAACTTTCAAATAAGCCGTATTTTAACTTAATCTGGTTAGTGCCTAAGATATTAATATGATCCTGACCCACTATTAGATTTCAATTTCCGGATAGTTTTAACAAGTCCAGTTCTAGGCTTTCAGTCCTTATTTTCTCTTCAGAGCACTCTGTATTTACACCGTTTTTTGGCCAGGAAAGTTAATCTTCCCTGAACTTAGCTGAGGATAAGTGTACTACAAAATATCTGAAGGACTGTTTTTTAAATAAGTTACTTTCTAGACCTTAGAAGTGATTGTCAAGAATCAGCATTTCAACATTAACCTAAGTGGTGGCTCTGTATCATCATACATAACTATTATTCACAACATACTTCTGCTTCAGTCTCCTCTATTCAGATTATGGATGCTAACACTGTTAAAGGACTACTTTTATTTTTACTTTGTTTAAAAGAAAGATGGAAGGTTCCAAAGCTTACGCATGTCCAGTTTACTCTCCTGGTACACTAACTGAGGCAGTCTTAAGTTCTCCTGACGACCCCGTTGGGGCCCTTTATCACTAGCATTTCTTTACTGAACAGCTGCTACCTCTTTTCTAGGACCCCCTCTAATCATCCAGGTATTCTCTCCTTCACTTCAGAACTTTTTCCTGTTCTAGTCCAAACAACGTGCATGTGTGTGTACATACATATTTTTCAATTTTATTTTTAAAGTCAGATGAAAACTGAGGCAATGCTACTGAAGCTAGTAGGTTTTTGCACTGTCCTTTAGGTCAAGCCTCAAATGAACAACAGTTAGTACAAGGTCTTTACCTGTATTTTAAGCACATTGAGTTAAAAGAATACAGAAAAGAAAAAAAAAAACAAACCAAAAACAGGGGTGGGAAAATTCTAGCTCCCCAATCTGGCAACTACTTTCTGCAGCTGATACAATTCCTCTGCTGCAACACTATGAATGGTTGAAGCAGCCCTAGTCAGAATATGCATGCACACTGTAAAAGGATTGCAGGGAGACAAGATCAGAAACCTCCAAAGAGGAAAGGTTGTTCCTGTTTTTAGTGACTACATCTTGCCTAAACTTGTACTTACAGGTTAAGATGTTTTTGAACCGCCATTACTAAAAGCATTACAAGTCACTGATGTAGATAGCAAGCAACCCAATACAACTTTTCTTTTTGCCTTTCTTTTGACTAAGATTCAAATTCTGTTTAAGCATCAAGTTTTTCAGGGATTTAAACTGATACCAACTCTATTAAAGAACGTGACTTGAGCTTTGCTTGCAGTCTATTTCCCACTACCATGTTTCTCAAGGACCAATCAGATGTGTACAGGAAATAGACTGAACATTGGATAAATTTTGCTTGGAAGCCAGCCCCAGCCATTTGCCTTCTTGAGGATCCTGCAGCTCTATCATATTACAACCACGACACATGATCACTACAACACCACTCCATCGCATCAGGTATTTTTCTGGTTACCTAAGGGGTACAGCTTCATCAAGTCAGACGAAGCAGCAGTCTCTACAAGCTGCTGAACAGCTTTGCTTACACAGGAGAGGGGAAAAACAAACAAACAAATCACACCCATCATCTAAGTCACATAACTTCCAAAGAAGAAAATAAAAATCAAACTCTTTATTTTCTTTTACAAAAATACATATTTGCAGTCATGTGATAGTTATCATAGTTGTTACCAGTTTACATGGTTCCAAGAAACTACACAGTGCTCCAGGTTAAATATTTAAGGTAATTTAGTATTAGAATTGCCACTTATTAATTTCTGGATTAGAAGTGCTGTTCATCGGTGTGCGCAACAAAAATCTGCAAGTTAGACATTAATGCTGAAGTGGTGTAGTTTAAGTCACGTAATAGATACAGTAAACTTTTGGTCATGAGTAATTGTATACAAACCATAAGCAGTATTAAAATACATATTTTCATAAAAATACCGTTGTGACACTTGATATCTAAATAAGACATTTTTAGAAAGATGGTATGAAATATTTATCATACAAAAGCATATTCTTATAGCAGGATTATGTCGTAAGTTTTAAAAATTCTACCCAAGCACTCAAAAGCAGAATTGTTTTTTAACTGTGATCCACTTGTCATATAAAAGTGTATGCTCTATGTACACTACGCCATTAGGTTTATTCTACTTGAAACTGGTCAAAATACAACACTGCATGTGGAGCAGCTGAGTTCTTATATACCACTGAAACTTGTTTAAGAAGATAAACATCACATTCTTGTTGCTTAATATGCAAGATAAAATTACTCTTTATGCATGTCTGCAACATGCATATACTGAGAATAATTTCATGCTACAATCTTTTCTTGCCACAGTTTGACCTTTCCATATTTTTTTTTTTCAGCTGAGGCCAACATCTTCCTCCAGCCCCATTACCTCCTCAAATACCCTCCTGGTATAAGTAAAAAAATAAAGTAAAAAGTGAAAAAAAAAAAAATTATAAACAGGAGCTGACTGCCATGATGTCCAACTGAAACAGCTAACTCTACTGAAACCATCAATTTAAAAATCCATATTAGAACACCATTGTTTATTTCTTGTGATGAATACTGAATATTTACATTTACACTAGTGATCCACTTTAAATCCTGAATGTCAGCAGTTTAAAACCACTAATTAGTATACAATTACTTTATATTTAAGGCATGTGAATAAGAGCACCTTAATTAGCTGACACTGAATGGAGGAGACTTCAGGAAATTTTTGTCAGCTGCCTTCTCTTCTTTAAAGATGCTAAATTAATATGGTTTTGGAAAGATGGTAAGAAGGGGAAAGGAAAAAAGTTAAGAACTGACCTGGTTATTTCAGCTGTCCCTTAAACAGTTTTGAAAGCAATGATTTACCTCAACTATAATATATTCTGACCAAGCCAGTTGGGCTTATTACTAAATGAAAACTAAAATAGAGAAAACAAACAAACAAGGAAACAGAAACAAAAGCAATCAGATCAACATCAACAGGACAGTACAGGATCGATATTGCGTACCCCTGAGTTAACAGGATTGGGTATAGCAGCACCAATTAGAAAACATTCTGCAATGCCAGCACTGCACCGTGGTCCTACGCTGTGGCACAGTTTCATATGCCCACAGATTTTCCTTTAAGAGCACTTCAAACATTGTGAGACACAGGAATTCCTTTAGTTGCATTGGTATTTAAGTGGAAAAATACAGTGAAAATAGTACAGTGGGCTATACTATTAGTACAGTCCCTTTGTAGTGTGAATATACTATTTAGAGCCGTGTTCTGAAGTTGGTAAGCCACTGTCTTCTGTGAAACTACACTTGCCTTTTGTTTTCTGCACAAAAGCAGCCCAGTGTAAATCACGTTGTGCCGGTTTTGAGCAAGATGTCCTGTAAGTCATCTGGAAGTGTTAGTATAATATCATTGATGTGTGTCTGCAGCTTTTTCAGTATGTCAGTTTTCACGGGAAGCTGTTCTCTGACAGCCTGCAACTGCATAGTTAAAATAAAACATGATTTCTACTAAAAATGCAAGTTTTGCTTAAGACACACCAAAGTGACATATTAGCAAATCTGGTAAATAAATTCCTCATTTGCTGACTGAGTAGGCATTTGGACAACAGCAGGTTTCCTCAACAACCACACAAGAGCATGAGCTAACACTGATTTGAGCTTTTGTTAATCGCAAGAAAGCTTGGTTTTCTGCTTCTCTCAGGACTCAGCCTTGCTCCCACTCAGAGCAGTCACAAAGTTACAACTAGTTTTACAAAACCAAATCAATGGAATGCTTTCAACCTAGCTGGGAGGCTAGCTAACTCTTCAGTCGTGTAGTGGCTGAAATGAACTGGTTTTGTTTTAAAAACCTGCATCACTGATTTATTTAGTTAAGTCATGCACATTTGAGCCATGTTAGATTCAGTTACTTACCAGTTTATTCTTTAGCTTTAAGACAAGATCCACCGTTTCTACTTCAGTATGCTGCTGACTCCAGAAAACTAAGTTCTGAAAGAATAAAAATTAATCATTGAAATATTTATGGCCATATACATAATTTTCAGTAGTAGTATTAATTTACACCTGCTGTTCAGAATGGGTCTTCTCCTTTTCCTTATTCTCACGCCATTTACTAAACTCATTTCACTCATGTACTGTCTCTACTGTGAACTGCAAAATCTCCTTTATTTGCATACTTGCCCAGGACTTTGCAAAACAGGAGACCAGGACACAAACACAATACAAACAAATAATAATTTAAAAAGCATACCAAACAGGCTTAGTTTCAAAAATAGCATCTACAATGCCAAATGGGAGGGAATGTTTACCAAATCAGATCCGCCAGCACAATGAAATATTAGAATAGTGCCAGGCAGCACTTCTTGTTTCTAGGGCATTAAAGCAGATCACATAGTCGTTAACTAGTAAAATACATTAATTAAAGTGAATTTTCTTATGGAAGTTCCCTTCCTCTACCCCTTTCCTATTCACCTATTTAATATATGTGCTCATCTACAGAAAGATGTTAACACCTGGATCAAAAGAAAAAGCTAATACAGAGCAGTCTCAGCCATAAATCTGCAACACATTCCCTTTTCTTTGCACGAAGCTGATGTAAAATACAGTTGGATAGATTCTAGGTGATATAATTGACTAACTATTGCTCTGAAAATTATTTGGGCTGCTCTATTTGGCCCATCTGTTTGGGTTGCTACAGTGTACTGTTTGGGAATTGATAAGCCAAGGGAAAAAAAAAATCAATGGCTTTTTAAAAATAACCAGCTCTTTTTGTTGTTTGTATTAAACAACAAAAGTGTTGACTTATCTTTTTGTTCTTCCTATTCCCTCTTTAGCTGTACAATCTCCTCTCCTCTTGCAGTAACTTTCTTTATCAGCTGTTCCAATTCAAATTATACTGATACCCACTTCGATTCTTAGGTAAAGAATGGATCTTATAACATAAAATCATTTATGTGGCATTTTGTTATATAGCAATAAACAGATTTCACTTTTCAACTTCCAGTTACTACGGATCAGTTGTAGACTTATTTACTATTTATATCTAATTAGTTGTCAATTTTCTATGGTACTCACCAAGTTTATACCTTCCAAGCTACAAACTAGATCACATCTAAAAATGTGTTGGAACACCAAGGAAGGAAGTCGAATGGAATAACGTTATCAAGTAAGAGGAAAAACATTGTAGTTTGGTTTTTTTTCCCGGGGGGAGTGCTATTCAATTTCAAAATACACAACAAAAATGAAAAAGGACTAAAGGTACTTTTTACAAATGATGACAGTTGTTACAAAACAAGAAATGAACTGCATTTCATATTGTTCTCTTTCACTATGCTAGTTCTAGCTTGTACTTGGTTAACAAATTAATGTTTCCTTAGACCTGACTTGACAAAATTGTCAAGATTTTCATGTTCAACCAATGAAAACAGCAGGAATAAAACTGAGTTGAGGGAGAATATATTTTTATTACAAGATGATAAACATAATCATAAGCACACATTTTTCTAACCTCATTACAGAGTGCTTCTAAATGAAGGGCCTCCAACTTCTGTGTCATTTCTTTCTGCCGGCTCCTAAACCAACCATCAAAGTTGGGCGATTTCAAAAAATGCCTGTTAAAAGACCAAAACAAAACACATTCTATACTTTAGTTACAATTTTGATAATACTTTGTTTTCTATATCATTAAATGTAATTATGTTTGAGGTTGAAGAAGCTATTAGGACCCTTTCTCTATTAACTTTCAAAAAAAAGTAATATTCTGAAGTGTTTCTATTAATCAAGGCAAAGATTGAGAAAACAATGTAAAAAAAAGGGGTCTGAAAGACAATAATGATCAGGAATTTTGTCAGGAAAAAAGCAAGGCTCAGTTTGAAATAACCTGATTTTTATCTGTGTGTTTGATTGGAAGGAGGAATCAAGCTAGAACCAGAAATAAACCCACAAATAATACTGGTATAGAGACCTGTGGTGTTAGTAGCAACTTATGGAAGCCATTAACAAATCACAGAGAAACAGATTTAAGCGAGTTAAGTATACTGAACACTATCAATTCCTATTAAAGCATATATTCTAAAACTAAGTATTACTCAAAACAATAAGTTTGCTCAAGAAAAGAGCATTTGTATTACTCGTTTGTCTTCATTAATATAATTTATTTTTTTATGCTGATGGAAGAAATGACCTGTAAAGTCCTATCCAGTCTCCTTTTAAACCTGATGTGAGCTGTGGTCCTGCTTTTTCCAGTGTCTTCATGAAGTCATCTTGGCTAAACTGCCTCAGCTGTGGTGGACTCTAAGGAAAGAAAGATTAACATACCATAACTATTTTCTCTAATCACCAATTCACAGCTCATTCAAATAATATTTCCTTACCTTCCATGGTGATATGCATTTTTGCAAAGGCATTAGGCTTGCCACATAACGTTCCTAAAGAAAGGCAAAAGAAAGGTTGGTTGCATAACCAATATTAAAGATACACAGTCCACGTGTATGTTTACTTATCACTTGTGACCACAGCATTTTCTCTTCTAAGTATTAGTACAGGGTGTGGTCATGCATATTTACCACATGAGAGTGTAACAAGGAGCTTATCTAAAACCATTTGTACTTCCCAACTATAGAACTTTACATTAGCAAGATTCAAGAAAGACAAGAGGGAAAGGAGGATAGGAAGCAAACGAATACATGGAATATATAAATATATATATCCTGAACTCTAGCCACCAGGAAATAATCTCTCATTTCTTTGGTGACAGTCCACAGGTACCTTCATATCACAAGTGGTTCCAAACAGTAATCTCACATTCTATCAAGTATTTGGAAGTGATTTTCAGAGTTCCTCACGCAAACATTAAATGCAGAACTAACCTACAAAACACTGTATCAGCTGTGGGCATCTCTGCAGTAGCAACGCTTGGCAAAGGCACAGCTAGAGCCCCAGTGGGCTAGCTAACATACCAGCAGTGGAGACATTTCTCAGCAAGGCCACTGCTGAAGCTTGAGGTGTGATGAGAGGAAGCAGCTCCACCTTGCCAGCTCACACAAGCACATCAATATAAGCTGCCACATTTTGAAAGTGTTTGTATGCAAATAGACATAAGTTTTGACCTGTGAACATAATTAGCTTCTGTTCCTTTGTTTTTTTCAAAAGACAGAAATAGACTTTCCATAATGTTACCGAAACACAGAGAATATAAAGGGTGGTCTCACTCTGTAAATTTAAAATATGTGACAGAATATGTGTTAAGTTTTTAGCTTGAAGTTTGAGCAAGATGGGGTGGAATGGCAGGCAAAGGTTTTAGATTCACTATACGTGTCCATTCTGTCTGAAAAGAACAGTAGAGAAAAAAACAATTTTTAAGGAAAAACTCTTCTAATCATTAACACTGAAGGACAAACAAGTGACTAGGGATGTCCCAGGTCTTGCAGACAGAAATTGGACCTGATCATGCATACCCTAAAATGATGAAAAGTTCAGGTCATCCAGACTCAGTGTTACTGGACTCATTCAGTCAGGCTAACGCCAAAAAAGCCACTCCATATTACATATGTAAAAACACAATTAGTCTAAGAACTCACTAATGGAATAATGAAACTTTCTGTCAATTCCAAAAAATACCGCCGAAGAATCACACTCTGTGCTTCTGTAGGACGTTTCTGTTGTACACCCTTAAAAAAACATAGAAAACATCACAATAAGTCTGTTACCTCAAAATACATAAATAGTTGTGCTATTTTTTATAAAATAATATTTATTCCAGTGTTTCTGTATTCATTTGCCATAAACTTACACATAGCACCCCCTACCCTGAACCATGAAAGGCAAGCAACAGCGTCAAGTCCTTTTACACGGATACTCATCCCTTCAATTGCCAATTTTTAATTTTCACATAAAGAAATTCAAGGAAAGAAAAATTTCTATAGAAAACTTGTACAAATCAGTTAAAGTTTGGAAGCTCTGATTACTACACACCTCATGTGCAAGATTTCTAGATCAAAGAGACTAGAGGTGGATAGCAGAGGGTGGAAAACCCGAAACAGATGAACTGATCAATCACTTCAGTTCTCTAAATTATTAAGATAACTTTTTGAGTTCTACCATTCAAGTTGTTATAGAAACTGCTAACAAGACAGCAGTCTTTCTTCTGCAATGAGGGTGTATACCCATCTATTCAGTTATGAACTGGGGCAAAGGAATAAATATGTAGTTTAATTTCAGTTACACAGAGCTCAGCTTTAAATGAAAACACTGTACAATAGTACACAAAACAATTTCCACTAAAGAGAGACGTGCGGTATTACCTTTTGTAACTGTTTAACGATTTCTTCATCTCTGTTCAAGTACGGCTTGTAAGAGGTATAAACACCTAAAGAAAAAAAGCAGCATATAGCCAAAGGAAAAATGGGATATGCTTTTTAAAATTAAAATACTGATAATTTAACTTTGAAGCAACTTATTACCAGGTTTGGAGTCCAAAGTTTTTAGGTTCTTCAGTTTTTTCACTTTCACCTGCTTTGGAACTTCACCTGCCAAAACATTTAAAAACACCTTACCTGAAATCTCCATCCCTATTACTAGATACTACAGTCAACATGCTAACCATTACACTGTTTTTTAGAAATGGATACTTTTATTTAGAAGACACTTTAATATTGTTAGAAGCATTAGAAACACTGACAAGCACCCAAGCGTATATCCAGAAACATCCAGTAAACATACTAATAACAGCATACAGGCTTTTCACTTCATATAAGGGTTCCCTATTGAAAAGCAAAAGAACAACAAAAAAAACCTCAAAACCAAACAAAAAACCCCAAAGGATGACCTTCTGAATCAAAGCAGCCAAAGAAAAACACTGACTATATGGCAGTTTCATTAATTTCAAATTTTATTCCATCTTCCTTTGCTCCCCTTACGGTAAATGCTTCCAGGAACAAATCTTTAGTACCTTGGCCAAAATCAAAATTGTATATAAGAAATTAAAACAGTAGCCAATAAATCTTGGAAGAAAATGAATTTAAGTCTCCTTCTCCATAGGCCAAACTAAGGTTTTTTTGGTTTGTTTTTCAAATATATTCTTCTCCAGCCAGAAGACCCTAAATCCTGTTAACAGTCTTGCAGCCTCAGCAGAGCCCTCCTCTTAGATCCAGCTGGATGCTCGACTTCAGAAAAGGTAAAAGTATAAACTGCTATTGAAACTTCAGAGTGGAGAGAAAAGGAAAATTAAAAAAACTCCACAAAGAAAAAAAAATCACAAGCCCTCTCTTCATCCCTAAAGAAATAAAACTTATATTTTTAAAGGCAGGTCAGATAGATAAATCTCTAGAAGTTCCTGACTAAGCATTTCACATAGCTGCATCAAAACTTCAGAATTTCCTACCTGAAACCGTGTATCAAATTTGAAGGCCATCTGTGTATACAGCTTTACAGAGGTTTAACAGTTTAATTAAGACTTTATTTTCCAAACCTTAACTACACAGCAGCTAGCTAATTCCTCCCCACACAACCTCAAACCCCCAAAGGCATTATGAAGCATGGACAGGCATGATATTTTAAAGTAAACCAAAACCTTGCCTAAGTATATTGAATACAGTACGTAATCCTTAATTAATGAGGTATATTCAGAAACCGAACCTAACTTATTCTACAAAAATCAATTTCATTGTGTATTATCCTAACTGGATATTTATGCATTCCCACTTTCAGAACAGAATAGTGAACCTGTCACAACAAACAGCTGCATTCAGGAATTTCATCTAATAATTAGAGTACTGCAGTATTTTATTACAGGCTAGCAACTGATGTGTCATCTAAAAATTACACTAAAATTCTACTCAATCATGTACAGAAATAATCCAACTTGAACAATTAATAATTACTTGAATATTGCCAGATTAGAAAGATATTATCAAAATACTGTCAAAAAACTTTTTATATTATTGTAACATTCAAACTTGGCTATCACACGTGTTTTACTTTCTATGCACTTGCTGACTCATTTATTACACTCTATTAATCCTAAAATTAACATCAGTAATAAATGAAGTTTTTCATTTTAATACCTTATTGGTAGAAATAAAAAAAATAGATTGTGTGAAAGGTAAAACATTATTACTAATGAATATTACTATCTTTTCCATTTAATACATTAGAATTGGCAATACAAGACCTACAGTTCTCAAGAGTCTAATTTCACTTGACAGATTTAAATCTATGAGGATTTGGTTAATGTTAAAATAAATTAATTGAACTAAATTACATATTTTTACAAATAAATAAGCACACAGTTAGATCTTGTCATACAGGATTGTAGAAAATATTTGTACTTTACCTGGAAGTTTAATATCTCCAATTCGGATAATGTGAGGCCAATGCTGAAGTGTTTTAGCAAAAAAAGGATTTGTCACCCCTAGAATAACAGATGGTCTAGAAATAGAATGACAATGATTAAAACATGACACTAAAAGCTTCTGTCTTAATGAATACAAAAAGTCAACTTTAATTCTTAACCTGAAATGATTTTCCTTTTGTACTTATAAGCTACACTTTAAGTTGCACATAAAAGCACAGAATATTTATCAAAGTTTAAGTTTTAGAAAATAGCAAGACAGATGTATCTTAAAGTACAAATGGTAGTGGAGAATAAAAGTGTCACCTGCTTAGACTCTTGGCTAAATTCAGCCCATTTGCAGTGATGAGAACAGGCTATTATCTGATTTTTTTTTAATTTTATTTTTTTTTTTAACGAGCAAGAATCTGACTCATACTTGAAAGAGAAATTGCTACTTTTCAAGGCTTGATGACAACAAATCTTCAGTACCTCAATGTGCACATCAGCATGACTGCTGTTTGTATGGGACTTCTCAGTAGAGCTAGTGCTCAGATGACATGATTAAAAAAAAAAAAAAAAAAAAAAAAAAAAAAACCACTTAATACCCTATTTTCTTCACAACATTTCAGTGTTCTTTGGTAAAAAGCAGTTATCAAGTGATGACGTATAAGCACATTAACAGGATTGTGCCCAAGCTCACAACTGTCAGGTTTTTTTTTTTTCTACTCTGTGCTTAGAATCTGACTTTGAGGATGCACAGGGGCCCCTAAAGAACAAGAGTTAGCAAGAGCAGAGCGCTGTTGCTACAGCATAGGGATGCAGAATTTGGGATTTATAGCACTAATATGATGAAATATTAACATATTTTTCAGAATAATGGCTGCTATCCACTTTACGGGCAAAAGTTAGCTAAGGAGACAGGATAACTGCAAGCCTCATTTGAACTGCCACGTTAAAAATAGGTTATCATAATTTCTTCATATTGGTTTTAAAAGTCACAAATTTTAACACTTTCCATACATCATCCTTAAGTTTCCTGTTTCTCAGGGCAAGGTGGGGAGAGAAACAACAAGTAATCTTTCTTTAAACTTTTATTCAATTCTTCCACCTACGTCATAGAAGCAATTGGGCATCAATTTCTATGTTAACCTATAAACATTTCTCACTTTCATTCCTCCCTCCACTTGCTAATTATAGCTATATATATATATATCTATCTATATATATCTCAATATATATAGATATATATGTATATGAACACATTAGGCATTCACAGATAGGACAAAAATCTGATCATGCAGCTCTGTAGCTTAGTATAAAGTCTGGGCTACAGCAATAGCCATTTTCATCTCTCCATTCCATCTCAGAATGAGCAGCATGAAATCGTATCCATTTCTCAGAAGTCTTTTCTTGCCTGTAACTGACTCAGCCTTCGCTAGAAAAATAACTTCTTCCGAGTCCTACTGCTGTTCAAGTATGCTCAACTGAAAACATTTTCTTCCAGATATTATATATTTCCCCCACTCATTTGAATTCAGTTTCTGTATTGTTTGCTGCTTCTATAATCCCGTTAAAACTAATTTACATTATTAATTTAAATTCATTGGGATTTGCAATGACGAAGACCAGTGTCCATAAAAAGGTCTCAAAAGATTCCTTTGTTGTACTCTGAGAAAATCAATTTAAGATGTTTTTATCTTATCTTCTTTTCACAGTCATGTCATAAGACTCAACATAAGAAAAACTGAGACTCAAAAGAACCCAAACAACCTCCTTCTCCCTAAGAATGGGTCAAGTTTAACCTAACGTCACCCAACTATTAAATTTTCTCACGCCTACTTTGTGTGAGCCAAAAAGCAAGTTTCATACACAATTGGTTTGAACCAATGTACACAAATTTACATTTTTTCACTACCTGAAGGGTTAAAGTCAAATAAGGTTTTCATTTACACACATACAAAAAAAAAAAAAGTCTCCACATCAAGGTAAACAGGTAGCAAATAATGAGGTATATTGTTTCACTGCTTCTGGTGATATAATAGCAAGACTTGGTAGATACTTGGTCACTTTTAGGAGCCTTAATCTATTTTATTTACCAGAACCAATTCTGATTTGAAACCACCGAAGTAATTTCTGAAAAGGCACAATAAGTCAAAACTTTGAGATGAAAAATACTCCTTGTACCTGTCTCGCTAAAGGTAATAAAATAAACAGAATCTGCATCATCTGGATTCTTCCCCTTCTTAGAGCCACTGCTTTAAAAGCCTCTTTCCAATCTTCCCATTTTTTTTTATTTTCCATATGAAAGCCAGAGCAATTATAGCTCTATTTCAAATACTAACGTACATACTGAACAACCTTTCTATTTTGCTACAGAGGAGCAGATGCAATTTTAAAACATGAGTTACTAAAGTTTAACCAAATGGAACTATTTTTAGAAATTAAATTACATACTGCATAACCATTGCCATGGAATACAAGCTGAAACATAATGCCTATGTTTGTGTGTTTTTCCACTGCTCCATCTCTAGCAATACTTTTGTTAAGAGGAAAAATAGAGTAGAAAACACCAACAAAACAAACAAAAAACCCACCAACACAACAACAACTGCGTGTTCACACACTAGAAAAAAAATTGTTTATAAAAACATCAGTGAATCTAACACATGCACTCCATTCCCAAATCAAGTTGTATATTTAAATAGCATGTAATAAGAAATACTGGAGGTGTATGCTCTCAAGGTAAGAGTGGGATTTTAAACAAAAAAAAAAAAAAAAAAAAAAAAAGGGGGAAGGGGATGGGAAGTGTGTCCTTAAAGAAGTTTCTAACAAATGTTTTTATAGACTTGTGGTCTTATTTACTTACGTGTGGAATTATTTACAATATTTTTCTAACAGATTTAGTGAAGAGATACTTACTTTTGAAATTACTGTCTCAACTAGGACACCAACTGGATTAACTTTACAAAACAGCTCTACGGACGTTGAATTCTATAGTCACTTAGTTTAGTAGTTGCTTAAAAATAAAAACAATTACAGAACCATTTCCCAAGGAGCTACTATGGAGCTGGTATTGCATAGACAACCCCTTATGAAAAAGCAAAACTTTCTTCCACTTTTATATTTGCAGTTTTATTTATTCTGTACACAAGTATCCTATGAAGCTCAAGTGTAGTTTAATTATGACATTGTTTCATAACTTCTTTATCCTATCTAACTTGAGGGAAAATGAACTAACTACTGCACTCTGCAAGATAAATCTTATAAATAGGGAGTCTAAATGTGTTCCCTAATGATAGAAATTCAGAACAGCTAAGCAGTATCTTAAAACGGATTTATGTTACGAGTGGCTTTGAGCAACACCATCACAACATAGTTTGATTTACTCACGGGGCTTGTGTGCGAGTTGTATATTCTTTGAATTCACTGTCATGTATGGTAAAGTACGGCCTGAAATCACTGCAGTACTTCAACGGTGAAATACAACTGCAAGGTAGAAAGAGGACAAGCTTGTTGTACGCATACAGTGCAAAACTTCATGACAGAAACAAGCAAGTCTAAAATTTACAATGCTTTGTTATACTAAGATCAAATGAAGTTGCATGCAGCTGCAATCGACAATGACTCACTTGGTGATTAGTTAGGAAGCTCCACTACATTTACCTAACAAGTGCCAACACAGTTTCTGAAGATTCTGATGGTGATGGTGCCATCACGACAAGTGGTTCTCCTAGCAGTACTAGTTCCCAAAGCATCTGAATGTGAAAGAACACTGGACAGAAACACCTAAAACCAGATTGAGGTATTTTAATTCACTTAACATAACCAGAAGAAACATGTATTTGATTAAGAACTGGATAGAAAGGAAGTCCACAGTAGTATTTAGTAATCATTTGAAAAATACAAAATACCCTTGTAAAATGGAACATTTAATAAACATGCTGCTTTATTGCAGTTTCAGCCTGCACGTTGTCTGAATTGTTTTTTAGCCAGTCATACAGAAAAAGAATATTAAAAATAATACTGATAAAAGTTAGCTTGTGAGCTATGAGATACGTGTTACGTAACCGTCATAAATCTTTGACTTGTGGGAATTCACAACTAGGAATAAATCAGTCCAAACTCCTACCTGAAAAGATCTACTTCATGAACAGTCGGTAAAGCCATAGAGATCTGTGCATCTGCCTAAAAGACATCGCAATGCTTGTTTTTTAGTCACCAGAACACCTAGGTATTAAATGAAATGGTTTCCCTTAAAGGCTTACAGACAGTAGATGGTATATACCCTAATCATTTACCACTACTGTACTACTGCAGTATGTACTACATTATCTCCGTAAGTAACTATTTCTGTGTGCTAAAAGCAAGATTTTCCCCAAAACACACACCACTTATAGGCAAGCAACTTTCAGTCCAGAAAAGATACAAAACACTGAAGCTGCTTTTTACAATAGCCACACAGCAAATGAAGGCACAGACAGATTTCTTTTACATCCATCTTCTATGGCTAAAGATTTTTAATTTGGTAGTCAAGCTAAAAAAACCCCACAGTTTAGTATAGTTTCATGCATTAAAAGGATGTTCAAGTTCAGTAATTACGTCAGCCAACTACCCTCTCCCAGGAGCTGGACAATCCTCTCCTAAAGTACTTGGGTAACTGGGTTAGAATACCTTTTCTACGAAGAAGCCCACTCTAGACTCCTCCACTTCAAGCTTCAAAGACTGTGGATTTCATTATTGTACAAGTATATGAGGATTTGCTACCAATCTTTTACGAGCAAGTTTAAAGTAAAAGAACGAAGGCAGGTATTTCGCTTTGTCTTGGGGCTATATACAATAGAAGTATCTAATCTCTACCTGGTGCATATTCTGTACTACTGGTGTTGTTCCAGGCTTGTCACGGTATGTTGGAATCCGCAACTTTGAAAGAAAAGGAAAGACAGACCTTTTTTATCTTGTATTGAATTCAACAGAGATGTAAAATGCTGACTTACAGACAAGATTTAACATTTAAAGAAGATATACTACAGTGTGACGCTTAACTCACTCTACGGAACATACACATAACAATGAATACACTGCTGAAAACTGTAGATCATTGCTACAGGAATCAACATGCAATACTATGTAGTACTACAGTGCAAACTGAGTATTAGAATATTAAAATTATACTTCAGTTCAAGAAGATTATTGATAACATTAGTCACAACTATTACAATAACGTCAATAAAAAATACACTTAAATGTTGGAAAGAATGATCTGAAATAAGGTTATGGGGTTTTAAGGTAGTATAGAATTGCTTTTAGAAAAAATCCTCTCCTAAAACACTAGACATCCTGGCGGGTATGAGGTAGAATTCAAATACACTGAACATAAGTATCTTTTTCTGACCTCATCTGTAAGTCCTGAGTACTACAAATTGAATCATAGTGGAAGCTAGTGTGCACAAACAGATATAATTTATACAAGACAATTAATCTGACTGCCCAAACAGTGTAAGAAACCAGGGACAGTAACACTGAAGATGGTAATTATGGCTTCACTCAGTTTAGGAACACAACTTCAACTCTTATGGATAAGAATGACTGATGAGATGAATGCAGGCAATACTCAAACAAGACATGTCACCCATCATTTGTATCCCGCATCCAGAACATTGCTTTATTAAATCTGATTCAGAACAGCTTCAGAATCATAGAATGGTTAGAGTTGGGAGGGACCTTCAAAGGTCATCTAGTCCAACCCCCCTGCAAGAAGCAGGGACATCCCCAACCAGATCAGGTTGCTCAGAGACCCGTCCAACCTGGCCCTGAATGTTTCCAGGGATGGGGCATCCACCACCTCTCTGGGCAACCTGTTCCAGTGTTCTACAACTCGCATTGTAAAAAATTTTTTCCTAATATCCAATCTAAATCTACCTCCCTCTATTTTAAAACCATCACCCCTCATCCTATCACAACAGGCCCTACTGAACAGCCTCTCCCCATCCTTCCTGTAGGCCCCCTTGAGGTACTGGAAGGTCGCTATCAGGTCTCCCTGGAGCCTCCTCTTCTCCAGGCTGAACAGCCCCAACTCTCTCAGCCTGTCCTCATCGGAGAGGTGCTCCAGCCCTCTTATCATCTTCGTGGCCCTCCTCTGGACCCTCTCCAACTGGTCCATGTCCTTCCTGTGTTGGGGGCTCCAGAGCTGGACACAGTACTGCAGGTGGGGTCTCACCAGAGCAGAGTAGAGGGGGAGAATCACCTCCCTCGACCTGCTGGCCACGCTCCTCTTGATGCAGCCCAGGATCCAGTTGGCCTTCTGGGCCGCAAGGGCGCATTGCCGGCTCATGTTGAGCCTCTCGTCCACCATCACTCCCAATTCCTTCTCCTCAGGGCTGCTCTTGATCCATTCTCTGCCCAGTCTGTATTTGTGCCTGGGATTGCCATGACCCAGGTGCAGGACCTTGCATTTGGCCTGGTTGAACTTCATGAGGTTGGCACGGGCCCACCTCTCCAGCCTGTCAAGGTCCCTCTGGATGACATCCCTCCCTTCCAGCGTGTGAAAAACCAGAATCTTCTCCTTCCTGCCCCTGGTGATGCATATGTGTCTAGCCATATACTTGAGAGTATCTGCTAAGAATGTATTCCCATCAAATCCATTTAATTGTATTTCATATGAAGATACTATGGCTCCCAGAGGCTCAGTTCTTAGCCTTTCTACAGTTCCTCCCCCTGCACTAGATACAACTTCTCTAATAGCTTTCCTTCAGATGTATTTCACTTTCATTCAAAATTATCAACAGACTAAGAAATTAATTTCTGGTGTGTGGGCCAAAAGAGATTTTTACTTGTCAAACTTCAGAAACAAGAATGATTTTCATCAACATGATTGACTGGAATTTAACTCTCAGTATTTTGAAGTGTTACTTAACGTTTGATTGACAAACATAACTAGCATTAAAGTCTCCTAAAAAGCATATTCCAGAACAAAAATATAGACACTGTAATTAGTAGTTGTATTGAAACAGCTCTTTTCAATATCTACAAAAAATTAAATATTAACCTATGCACCACAAAAGATCCTCCTCTCCCCAGTCAAGGAACCTAATTAAGATCTTCTGGACCTTCCCTCTGAGCGGAGTATACATCTATTGCCGTTCTCAAGTATGAAACAGTGAAAAGGCAGAATCCAGTGAGTACCTATACAGTAAGTGGAGGGGAAAATACCCTCAGAGAAACATAAGTGGAGGAGTATTTACCTTCATTATAAAACCCATAATGGGCAAATGCAGTATTTTCCCTGGAATTGGTGGTGGCCAACGATCAACATCACTACAAACTTAAAGAAAAAGAACACAATTTAGAACTAGTTTATATATGCTATAACCCATGATACTGTAGTCACCTGTGTGCACCCTGGAATTTTAAATTAGTGCTGATAGCTCAAAACAGTCCTACTTATCTCTTCATCGCTCTATACTCTAAAGAAGTTTTACATTCTTAATGTACTATTTTGTTAGAACTATAAAGGTTTTCATTTAAATAAAACAATATCCTCTTGTCTTCTATTTTTTTCTAGCAACTAAACTCACAATTAGTTGAAGAAATGTTACATGAGAAATCATAAAAGTACACATTAAGAAACATCAAAAAGAACACACACATTTCTTTACCTTAGCTACTCTAGAACAGATAAACACAAGTAGTCAAGGGAAAAGCTAGCTTTCTAGCTTGACTAGAAAGTTTTTCAGCATTTTATTGTAACCAATTTTGAATACAATTACTAATTCCAGTGGTTTCTGCAGACCTTACATTGTTAATAATATAATCTGTCAAAAAACCCTTTTTTGATCATCTGCAGGTGATTAAAAAATACAATCCCTTCATCAAGAATGGTTTCCACAAATTGCTGCTCAGTGAAAGCACAGACACAGATGTTGTATAGGGCAGACACAGTACAGAAGAAGACAGCACTTCCAGGCAAAGAGCAAATAATTTTCCCATTTGACCCTCTCCGGCTTTTCAAGTTCTACAGTAAGGCTGAAGTACCTGTTATCAATGCTGCTCTGTTGCATTTTCTCATTGGTGAAAAAAAAACAAAAACAAAAACCCCCAAAACCCAAACAAAAAACCCCACACTCAAAATCACATTTGTACAGTTGTTTAACAGAAGTTGTCAGAATGTCCAGGACTCAATTTGTGAAGAGTGTAAATTAAGAACTGCCATCAGCTACTTGTGCTGAACAGCTGGCCCTGAAACATACGACAAACCTAGATGTTTTAGGGGGAAGCTTCAACTCTCCCATAAAAAACCTAAAATGGGAATCATTGAATCATTCAGGTTGCAAAAGACCTTTAAGATCATCAGGTTCAACTGCAGATTAGCTCTGTTCAACGATCTGGAAATCAAGCCAGTTCGCTAAAGATTCAACCCTCTACTCTACAGAAGATAGAGATGCAAACTAGAACGCGGGAGTGTTGTTTGGTATTTCTCCAAAATAAGTATGTAATTTTATAGGAGCTATTTCAGAACAACATAATAGTATCACTACCTGCTTCCAGGAAAGCGTCACTTTTTTCAAAATATTCTGGTGCTATTTGCTTAAGTATGGTGCGAAAGAGATGGACGTAAGGTAGTTTGCTGATGAGGACCAGTGACTGGAATAAAGAGTAACAAAACAAAAATGTAAATTTAAGTTAATCCTTTTCCTCAGGTCTATTGCAGTTCTACTGGTTATCCCCAGAGAAGGTCAAGTGTGATTTCTCTCACACTTGCAAGCTAACCAGACATTTGAGTATAGGCAACTGCAAAAAAACCAACCTCCTAAAGTTCCCAACTTTTTGTTTCTAAGATAAAAAAAAATCTTTTCTTCTGACTGCATGTGGAACATAGTATAGCTGATGTAAAATTAGACCAATTTACTATAAATCAGCAATGAATTTAGTTAAGAGAGCAAGATAGTCTTCCTGTTCCTCTGAGGTCATTAAAAAAATAATGAATTTCTGCATTAATCTTTTCCTAAAAAGAACTGAAATTACCTTCTGGAAGTAGCCTCGTTTTAATGATTTGTCTCGAACTTGTCTGAAATACACATAGCCATAGTAATATGCTGGATCCTTCTGCAGAAGAAAGGAAAAAATTCAATACAACAACCTGATACTGCCCTTCATTCTGAAGCATTAAATATGCATTTTAAAAGCTTATTCCCCTGCAAGCTCAAAAGTTGATTAGATAGAATAAACTAGAAGGATTACTCTGCTTATTGGCATTATTTTTTTTTAATAAGTACTTCAAAGAGAAAACATCAGTGTGTGGAAACAGCTGTGCCTTCTGGCTTTACTATTTTTATATCTACATTTCCTGACACATCATGAAAGTAAAAATAGAGTGAATTTCCTGAGGAATAAATCAACACTCACAAGTTTGCTTTTTACTTGGCAAAGTGGCAGTAAAAAGATTTTAGCAGGTAAAAACCTTAAAGCTCTGACTCGAAAAGATAAAAAAAAATCTTTCAATGTATTACTTTTATAAAATATTCTTGATATATTAAGGAACCACACGCTCACATTTCAAAGATAAAACATCAGCTTTATCCTTCCTACAAATAGGAATACAAGTATTTGCCACATGAACAGATCTAAATTGAGCTTGAGAATCAGACTCCCACTAGCAGAGTTAGAGGCCTCAATATTCCATAAGAACATGGTCAGAAAAACTTTCTGGCCACTAACTCTTTTAGATAACTGTTCCATGTTCAAAAAAATGAAGGGTAGAAACAGAGAGAGACATCTTAACTTTTTTTTTTTTTTTTTTTTTTTAAGTTACCAAGCACTTCAGATTTCCAATAAGGTAATGATTTTTACCCTCTGATCTACAGGTTTCTAGTCAGTAACAAAATAGGTCTACTCATCAATTTAATTCCTCGCAGTCCAAACCCACAGTAAGAAAACTTAAAGAACAGTTTATTGAACAAATTATTTATTATTTACTATGATAATGACATGCTACAAGAAAAAAGTTTGCTGAGCTTTGTCTTTCCAGGCATTCAGTTCAGAAATTTTATTTTTCAAGCATTAAATTTAAGTGTGAAGACCCATAAATTAAGATTACCCAGAATAAATTAACTTCATTTTTTCTTATTTCCAACCTTTAAGTAAACTGGTAGATCTCTATCCAATTGGTCCAGAAAACAACACAATGAGATTTTCCTTCCAGGAGACCGTCGAAATCTAAAACAAAACTGTGTGTCCCCAAGACAACCTACATAGGGGGAAGAGATAAAGAGCAAATAGATGTATTCTGAGTTTGAGCCTTGCTTAACATGAGGACTGTCTAGAGCCAAAGTGGTAAAATAGTTTTGGTTCATTTATCTTGCACTGCTATTGTGTCCTACTATTGCAACCACTTATATAATTCATATTTTTGTAGCAAACAACTTGGCTTCTTTGTCAACAAGAGCGAGCCTACCTTCAACAAGAAAAAAAAAAATTCAGGCTGCCTCACAGTGAGTTTATTAGACCATCATGTCATTAAGCAGCTTTACTAATGGCTGTCCTCCTACTGCTATTACACATTTCATTGGTCTGCCTGTGTAGTTCTGATTATCTTAACCACACTTCATTTCATTGTTGAAGGACTGTACTTAACCTTTCTATAATACCCAACAGTTCATACAGAAGTCACACCATAAGAGTGCGTTATGCTGATTTCTCATAACTCCATGTGCAGGCCTAGCACTCACTGTTTTTGAAAGTTGCAAAACTAACCGCAGGAAACTGAGTGAAACGGAGTATTACTTCCCAGTAATACTCCCAAGGAGTGAAGTTTCCCTTCATTTCTACAAAAATTAATTTCTTAAAGAAAAACCTAAGTATATTGACTATTTACAGTCTGAAAGTAAAATTGGGATAAGTTTGTATCAGATATCAAAGAAACTTTCTGCAGGTGGAATATGAGAACTAAGTATCAGAACTTGTATCACTGATACTCTCATGGCTGCGTTTTCGCCATTGCAAATGTTGTTTGCTATTAAAAAAGAAGCAGCTCCAAAAAACTTTTAGTTGAAGTAGAAGCTATATAACATGAACAGAACATGCTGTTCACAGGAAAAGTGATAAGGGGGACTGCTAGAATGCAGGTACATTACCCATACTAGCAGACTTAAAAAAAAACAAACCAAACAAACAAACAAAAAAACCAAGTCCCTTCAGAACACAGTGTTATTAACATGAACAGAATCAATTGAAAGACAACCTCCTGAGCATTGCCAACCTGTGGTAAGCAGGCTGTCTTCACCAGAACAATGTAAATGTTCATGTTACTACAACAACCAATCTACTATTAAACTTACAGCTACTGTTACAGCAGTTAAGTTTCCAGCTGGCAAAGGATGCGTGCTTCTCCATATTGAATCTAACTTCTTCATTAGTACTTTGCTCTTACAGCTTTCGGATGTAATTTGCAAAGACCTCCAGGAAAAAAAAATCATGAAGTCACTACTGATCATCTGAACTCTTCCCAGCTGTCCTGTCTTACTGTCAGAGCTGACTAACACTAAGACAGAGCACCGTTCTCCAGGCAACTGAATAGACTTAAAAACTCAACTTCATCATCATCTCTTTCGGACACATAGAGACAGCTACAGCAACCACAGACAGCCCAAACCCTCAGTGAAATTCACTGGCTGTGCAACTGGCAGCAGAGATCAATACTGGCATGGTTAGAGCATTCGGATCGGAGCTTTAGAACTCCTTCAAGCAGGAAACATACAACGCACCACGACAAAGCAAAAGTAGCCAAACACCGTGTGATGGGATAACCATCCAGCTCCAACAGTTAACTAAAGCAAGTGCATAGCAATGTGGATCCAATCATAACAAGAAAAAATACAGCTCATGCCAATAACAAAGCTCTAAATATTTGCCTCAAGTTTTCATAGCTAATTCCCTTCATGCAAAGCAAAAAAAAAAACCACAACCAAAACCCAAAAAACCCTATTACAAAAAGCTATACACAGAAGATCTAAATTACCCCTAACTATTAATATGGTGAAATATCATTCAGAATATGACAGCTTCTTATTTAACAAGCTCTTCCAGTAGAATTTGAAAAGATTGCTTAGTGTGTGTTTCTTCAACTATCCACGCAGAAAAGGCAAAAGCATTATTTTAAAGATAACTACTAGGAAACTTAGCTTAAAAGCACAAGAAGTGTCACGATTTAGTACCTGATTAAATCCATTTTTCCACGTAAATTCAAGCCAATACAAGTCCTAGAATTATAACTATTTGTAGCCATAAAAAAAAAAAAAATTTGAATCAATCTTTTGATCCACAAACACCTAGGAAAGACTGACCTCAAATTTAGCTGCAAGTTAGTAACTTCTTTCACTGCTATACTGCACAAAGCTTTTTATGTTACGGCCTATCATGAAAAAATAAATTTTAATGGGTAACACACACTCCTCCCAGTTGATTTCCAGAATGCAGGTTTTACATAGGTAATCCCTCTACATCATTTGAAACCTCAGCCTACTGAGAACAATCAAGAACCTCCAGGTTCTCAATGGGGACATTAAAAAAAGCAAAAAGATGGGATTTTTTTTTTTTCCTGCTGAAAGTAAACCCTCCTTACATACACCTATTCTGTCTAAAATAACTTTACTACCATTCTAATTTGAAAAAACCAAACATTTTTTTAAAAATCAGCCTTTGTTCTTAATGGATTATTTTGTGCCTTCAATACACCTTTTGAAGGTTGGACAGATTTATAACCGTTAAAAACAAGAGTAATAAGATACAGTTAGCTCATCTTCTCTTCTAATAACAGAGTGAGGCTCTTCCTCTATTTACATACAAGGTATCCAGAACAGAGAAAATACCTTAATTTTAATGACTTTAAGACAAACAGGAAAAAATAGGCAAGATATTTTGTAAAATTATTTAAGAGAGAGCTCACACACATACTAAAAAGTACTCATCTGCATCACCACATATGAGAGCTGTTATGCTGCCCAGCAACCAAAAGCACAGAGTAAGAGCAGTCATAGGGACAAGTCTGTTACTAAAGGTTTTGAGTTTTGTAAAGAAATAAATGTCAAAGTAAGTGTCTGTACTGCCATATCTTTTTGCAGGTGGTTCAAGTCATCAGCCACATTGCTCCAATTTCTCTCCAGCAGCAGAATAGCAGAAGTTCAGATTAAAGAACAATTTAGTAAACAGGACCACACACAACAACAGAAGCATCAAGAATAGAGAAGATAAAAGATAGTCTAGCTTTCCCTTTCCAACTGTTCTTTCTAAATGCCTTTGACTTTAAAAGTGATTTTCACTGCTATGAATTTAGAAAATACACATTTACTCCTTTATGAGAAGATGCTTCCATGTCCCTTCCACTTGCTTTATTAAACATTCAAGTTCTGTGCCTACATGTCTCTCTACAATGATGATAATATTACTTTGTTTAAAAGTGAGATTAAGATGTTTATTCTTCACTTGTAAAGTGTTCTGAAACACCTGCATGTGTCATTTGCATTCCTGATATTTCACTTACATAAAAAAAAAAAAAAAAAAAAAAATTAAAAAAA
>WHYT01016729.1:25009-46792 GCA_009806455.1 Tetrax tetrax
TGATAAAAAAAAAAAAAAAAAAGAAGTACATTTATTTAATATGTTTTTACAATGCAGAAATCAAAAACGATGCAACACAATGTAAGATAAAGAAGCACCAACATTTAAAAAACCTGGATGTACAAAGTCAGTGACTACACAAGTATGTGAGAAAAGAGCACACGGGAAAGCAGACAAACCTGAGACACTTAAATTTGAGCTAAAATTTCCTCAACCCCCCCCCCCCCCAAAAAAAACCCTACCGAAATGGGCAGCAAAGGAAATTCAAAATAAATGCAAAGATTCCATTAATTTCCTTTTCCTTCAGTCCTCTATCCAGTGATGCCCAGGCATACAACACACTATTAGTATAACTACAGCTAAAAGTAGGCATATGGGTGGAACACCTGCATACTACATTTACTAAATCTATCATCATCTTTTACTAATCTCTTAACATTTTCCTATGCTACCTTAGGCTAAGCAATACACTCAAATATAACTTTTTCAGCAGCTGAATGCCACTGAAATGGTCTGCATCTAGCCAGACGACTGGAGTACAGACCAGACTTGAATTCATACTTCTTTTTCTCACTAGCCTGTGTATCTTCCTAGAAGTCGAAGGAAGAGGAATAAAATCAGTTGTAATTGCTGCCTCTATCCTGTCACATCTGCCCAGCCTTTCCGACCTGCATGGGCCGCCATGTCAGAATGATTGGTGATAATGAAAGTAAGCACAGCCCAGGGGAAGTTTTACCAGATTTCACAACGTTACAAACGACCTTACTAAAGAAATGCAAGTAGAAAAGAGCATGGCCACCATTCCTGTGACTGCTCTGCCTGCTGTTCATCATCAGAAGGTGTTGAAGATGAAGCTGCCTAGCAAATCACAAAAGCAAAGAGGAAAAGACAACATTGCAAGGGAAACACAAAAAAGCAGAATTAGTGGAGACCACCACTCCCTAGTTTCCAAACGTTTGCCTCCACTATCTAAATGACCTTTACATGTATTTTATCCTCCCTCAGAAATAATGAACTAACTTGCTGGACAAGAAACAAAACAAAAAGCTCCACTTGTTTGGTGAAAGAAAATTAACTTGAAAAGCATGGTTACTGGAGGAAATATAACTTCGGTAAGAACGTGGCAACTCTTCCCCTCAAACACAGTTATAGGAGCTTTCTTCTAGAAATGCAGATTTGCAGAACTCCTTCTTTCTGTCTAAGGAGTTTCCAAGAAAGAAAGAAAACATCATCTTTTGTATGGGTGTGCAACAATAGAAATGCTTGCTTTGCATTTCTGTGTCTTTTAATATTCTGTACTGTTAAGTAACCTAATTGGTAAGGATTCCAATTGAAACTAAAAGCTAATTATTCTTCCTGCAGCAACATAAAAACCGCAGGCCTTACTTACGCAGACATTTTAAGTTTCATTTCATGTATCCATTGAACTAAAATGAATAATACTGTTATCAGAGTTGTTTGCAGACAGGACAGTGGCTAACCAAGCACATTATCTGCTTAAATCACAGGTTATAAATAAATTCTTGTCTTCATTGCTAACAATACTTCATAACATCAAGCAAATATAACTTAGATAATCACCACAGTATGCTGGTTTCCTATTTGCATTTCTCTTGCAGCCAACAAAGCATATCAGTTATGTATTTTAAATATTTAATAGCTATAACTTAGTGGAATTTCAGGCCAGTCTGCCATACATTCATGCATACACCACTTAAACAAACAAACAAAAAAACACAAAGAAAGAAGACATCTTTCCCTGTACACTGTTTGCTGTCCAGTCATATGGTGAATATGGTGAAACAGGATGTGAAACTGATCCAGTGTTGATTACTCTTTCTAGTTCATTTTTCAGCCCAATCGGTTCCCTGAGGCAGTTCCACATCCAATTTCACAGCTGTCTGCCTGTTGCACAAAATGGCAAAGAGCAACAGGGAGCTAAAAACCCTGCAGTTCGTGGCAGCATCACCAACGCATCATCACAGTCTGACATCCGTTTAATGGTGCAAGGAGACCGCTTCAAACCTTGTACAGGGTATTCGCATACCTCAGCGACCTGGAGAAAACTGTTAATTGGGAAGGCTACCTGCGTTCACATCATTATTACACTCGCTTAACAGCGATGTGATGGAAATAAGTACCATTCTTCTACAAAGCAAGCTGATGACATATTTAATACAAATCTTGGCACGAGGCGAGAACCATTCAAAATGGCTCACCGACGTGACAACCAGCATAATGAAAACAATTCCTTGAAAATAATTAAACTCTCCTCAGGCTCCGTGACAGCTGTCGCGGGCAAAGGCGCAAAAGCTCCCCAGTCCCCTCCCCAACCTCCCCCGCCCGGTCAGCCCTCCCCGAACCACCCCCCCAGCCTGTTGGGATTTTGCACAATCACATTTCTCCCCGAACGCCGCCGAGCTTCCCCCGCTGCTGTGCAACACCGGCACCAGAGGAAGTGCCCGATTCCGGCGGGGCCCTGCCGCAGAGCCGCCCGCCCCCGCCGGGAACGGTGCCCGCAAGCCCACCCAGGGCCCCGCACACGGCCGGAGCCAGGCGGCCACCGCGCTCCCGCCGCCGCCGCCCCTACCTCCACGGCCTGGCCCAGCTCCAGGTCGAAGCCCACCACGCACACGCAGTGCAGCCAGGCCGAGAAACGGTCCCAGGGCAGCAGCGACAGGCACCGCTCCGGTCCATCTGACTCCGCCAGCGCCGCCGCCGCCGCCGCCGCCGCCTCCTCCCCGGCCTCTACGGCGCCTCCCGGGCTCCGCTCCCGCAGCGACATGGCGCTACCGGCCCGCCGCCGCGCCGGCCCCGGCCCCGCCGCGGGGAGCCACGTGACCCCCGGCGCCCCGCCTCCTCCGCGCTCCCCCGGGGGCTGGGGCCGCCTGAAGCGGGACGGGCCAAGCGGGCGCCCGCGGGCAGGGGGCGAGCGGGGCCGGGCAGAGGCGGGCGCGGAGCTCCCCCCGGCGGCCCGCGCGGGAAGGAGGGGCCGGGCGGGCTCGCCGCCTTTGGAGCGCGCACCCGCGGAAGAGCCGCCCGTCGCTGCCGCGGCCTCGTCCACGTCCACGCGCGGCGCGTCCTAGGCCAGAACGGCGCGTACTGCAGGCCGGCCGCGGGCCGGCTGGGGCGGCCTGCGCGGAGGAAGGACCATCCTCTCCTTTATCGGGGGCTTGGGACAGAGGAACCGTGCCCCGGAGCGCGGACTCGTCCTCTGCAGCCCTTCGGGCGGGTGTAGTGCGGGCCAACGCACCCCGGGCGGGCCGCCGCCCTCGTCTCCTCCCTTTCGGCGCCCAGCGAACGGGACCCGCACAGGGAATCGCAGTAATTAACAGGGAATCGCAGTAATTAACAGGGAATCGCAGTAATTAAGAGGCCCGGCCGCATCACCCCGCGCAGCGCTGAGCGGCGGCCAGGAGTGGGATGGAAACAGCCCCCGGGCTGATGGCTGGACAGCTTCACCCTGCACAGGAAATTCGAATAGTATAAACGAAAGCATACGAGTCTCTCAAAACCTATTTTAGTGCCACAGCCAAAAGCCAAGCTCTTTATTTAATAATGTAAGAGCTTTCAAGTACTCTTTTAGCACAGTCCACATCCCATTTATATTTCAGTGGGACACGTTTTGTGGAGATGAAACTGCTAAATAGGTACTTTATTACACAACAACAACAACAACAAATGACACCACTCTCCCTCCCCTCCTCCCCCCAACCTGTAACTCTTACTATTTAGTTATTCAGACTTTGCTTTTGGTTCACTGCTACCAGAACAGCTTCAACCATAGTAGATGCAGACAGGCTGGTTGCCTGAATTACTTCATGCCATTCTTCCCCAATAGAAGTTGTAAATATTAAAACCAAGATACCACATCTATCATACTTAATATAAAATGTATAGCTCTTTAGATGCACCATTTCCTTAAGATCCATTAAGAACATTTGTTTATCAAAACCAAACTGCTAGAAATTAAAGTATGCTTTGATCATTATAGTAATTTCCTAGACAAAGGAGGAACAAACATTTAACTCAGACAAGATTATAATACACAAAATTATCATTGTAATAATTTAAGATGCAGCAGCCTTCAGTTATCATAAACCGTTAATGGCAAAGATTTTAGATATAAACTCAGATACGAACGCAGTTACGTAGCGTGCAACAGGAGTGGCTGTACAGGAAAGCCCTCGCTGTCTCCAGTTGCTTCCAGTATTTTACTGTGATGCTACGTAAGACTCTCAAACTTTTCTGACAGTTAACTCCTGAGTTCTGTAAAAGATTACTATCCAAAAGAAGACATGACTAAGACTTAGCTTCAGCAAGTTAAAGTAAGAGCAATGATTCTGCAGTGGTATTTCATTTTCTGTTTCCATTCAAGAGCTGAAACAGGGCCTAGCCACAAAAGCTTTTATCACTTGGTGTAAAAAAATATATCTTCTCACAGCTGCTTACAAGCCTTCTCTTGTTTACATTTTCATACTTTGCCTTGTTTACATTCTTGCTATCAAGGCCAGACAAAATTTTAGCTCTTATTATCATGCATTCCCCTCTAGTTTTTGCTGGCCACTATTTCCAAGGTTTCATGTGAATAAAAAGTATAAACATATACAAGTAAAAGAAGAATGACATACTTATTAAGACTGATATTCTCTGCTAATTTAAAAAAAAAATAACCAATAACTTAATTCCACTTGACGCTTAACAGAAATAATCTTTTGGCAAGAGAAAAAGATTATGTGATCTGTGAGAAAGAAGTCACTGAAAAACAGGATTCTCACCTACTGGAGATATTCCTAATTACTGCGGAAACATTACTTCAGGAAGATTTTCACCTAGCCATTTCAAATACATTTTCATTTTGGTAAATGTGATCATCTTCCCTGGTTGAGAGAGAATGTCAGTTGCTTGAGAAAAATAACAAAAATATTTCTGCATGTATTTTAAGTATTGTAACGTTTATAACAACTGAGACTGCTTTCTCCTTCAAGAATCTTATCAGTGCAGGACAAAATACAGACTTCAAAGCTGGGAATCTATTAACTGAGAATGCTTTGCTACAAATCGCAGTACAGTCTCATGAAATAGCAGGGCTCTGCATATGGAATTTGCCTTTAGAAAACGATGAACTCCGTCTTATTTTTCAGAAAGACAGCAATCTGTTCATATAAACATTCATCAGGGTTTGGACAGGAGTATTTTCTAGAAAAAGCATCCCCTGTCATGTCAGTTGATGGAATAAAAATTAGTGTGGGCCTATGTGGGACAGCCGGATTCAGAAGAGCCAAAACCGTTCAGCATTTGAGCCCTATCTCATTTTCTTCCACTCTCTATCTTTCCCCTACAGCTGCTATCTCTACTGTTCTATTCTGCCTCTCTCAGCGGGATGCTTTCTATCAGGTAGCAGCAAATGTTGTGTTGGCTGTTGGCTGGCCAATTTCCATCAGCTTCAGTAGGGACCAACTGTGCAGACTGTTCACATCCACTGAATAACACCAAAGAATAGGATAAACATAATCTGCTCATCTCACCTTCCCTTCTCCACTTCTCACCTTGAGATTTCAGCTGAAAGCAATACTTTATTTGTATTTGGAAATTAGATCTGGTCTAATTAATGCATTTATTTAAAACAAACAAACAAAAGAAGTATCATACTAATTTTTAAAACATTTTTCCCTATTTTTCAGACAGCCACAAAAACCATCAAACATTTCAAAAAGTCAACCTCATAGTAACAGAAAAGCAACTAAGAGCTGGTTACACGGTGACTATGTTCTACTACAACAATAACGCCGTGAAAATGCCAGATATACCAACTTAACTAATTTCATTAGAACTTAAGAAACAGTGTATGTAAAATTAGTTATATATTAGTATAATACTGTATTAATAGTAAGCATGTTGTGTTATACTTATTTATATATACCATATACATATATTTTCAACAAACTATACAATGTATATTTTATATATAAATAGATAGGATACACAGAGTATATTTATAAATAATATATTTTATATGATTGTATAGATATGTACATATATTTAATATATAATATAGATTAGGAATATATTCTATGTATGCTTACTATGTATATTACCTTAATAAAAGTGTCTATTATATTAGCAAGATACTAATTTGTATACTGGGTATGTGTACCTTTTAATAAGCTTACTTAAGCTTAAGTTAAGCAAACTAGAAATAGGAACAAGGGAGGGTCTGAATGAAAGCAAGATCAATGGAGAATCTACCTGACAAGAGAGGATTAAACCAGCTGAGTTGCTTATTCTTTCAAAATTAATGCTGAAAGATAATGCAATAATCAGCCAGAGTTAAAAGATCAAGAATAGAAAATAAGTCTGAAACTAAATAACAATGATAGTGCGACAATTTAAAAAGTGTAACCACCCTTGAATAAAGCCAGGCTGATAATTAGCATAAATTTTCTAATCACTGCAGAAATAAGGCTTTGCATGAAGTTTTTCAAAAAGAGTAGTGGGGAGTAAAGTTCTAGTAAGTTCTGAGGAGACTGGTGAGCTTATAAAAAGCATTTTGTGTGATCACTGCCACTGGAAGCAGAGGGCCTCAGTGGTCAGACACTCACATACCAACGTCCCTATCTGTATGGAATCTGTTACAAAGCTGTTTACAGACAGTGGTTGAAACACTGCGTAGCTAAGTTCATAGTTAAAACTGAAATGTAGATCAGCTCTTAGATGTATTACAGGCTTTGTATTATCTATGATCTTTACTAATCTAGGATAATTTGGCTCTTTTTCAATGGGATCATGAAACCAGCAAATAACCTATTAGCAAATACCTGTTGTTTTCCGGTAATGATCATCATTCTGACATGATCTTGCTCTGTTTACTTCTCATGAGATAACAGCATGGACAAAAACACACTGCTAGAGAACACATTTCTAGAATGTATATAAATTCAGCCAACGGATATCCAAATATTCAAACTGGATTGTTGCTGTCTTGACATACACTGTGACTACACCATTTATGTCTGTGACTGTTCAGCAATATGCACTATCATGCATGCACAGAATATTGTGAATTTTATCAAGAATTGCACCCAGAATATTTTGACAAATTGTAAAATCACCACAATGTCACAATAATCTTGCCACTCCTTGTTTAACTTACTTTGTGATACCACTTTTCCTACTTAAGTAAAAAGTGATTACAGTTTCAGTCACTGCATCTCAAATGCAACTATAGATCAGCAAGTATTGGTCTGAGCTAGTTCGTCTGACATGCCATGCAGCTAGTCCTCCCCCTAGTCCTCCAGTGGACACAAACTACCTATCTGTACTGTTAACATCAGTTTGCATCTTAATTGTTACACTAGAAACCGAACTTTTGCTATACAGCATGCCTCATTCATTCAAAATGTAACAATCTCTCTTGAGCCAGGATTTCCCACTAGGCAACTGGTTCACAACACCTCCCCACTGACAATCTTAATCTGATATATATTAGTATTTTGGTAGCCTTTTAGATCATCATTCATAATACTCAGAAATCTGGCACGGAGTTGCCTGTAGTAATGCTCAGTGTTTGTCTTCTCTAGTCAGTTACAGTTGACTAAGTTCACAACAGGCTTCCTTCAGCAAAAGATCTTATTTTCCATCAAGTCATTAAGATCACAAAATTTCTCCTGCTCTTTGACACACTCAAGCCAAAAGCCAGATGTCTGGCAGGTGTGCACTTAAACTCTGCCTCTGCTACATTTCATCATCCCAAAACAGACACCAGCTCTTCAGGGGATAAATGTGACAGTCACCTCCCTTCCATTTCCCTCATCCAAGATGGCTATGAAGCAGCCTGTTTCTGCCCTCAGCTATGATGGCTATAAAAAAATTTTTTACAGACTTCCTGCCCAGAAAAAGGATGGCCACCTAAGTGGCATCTTGCTGCCCTTACTTAACATGGCTGCTAAAGCTCACTGCCTCTTCTGGTTGTGTGGCAAACAGTGGTTCACAGAAACGAAGCATGAGCTTACACGTCCTCCTTACTCCTGCTGAGCACAGTACAGCATCTGAGCATTTTGTACTAAACTCTCTTCATCCACCTGTGGCTTTCTGCAGTTCTAAGATGGACACTTTCTGGTAAGCATCAAATACTTAATAGAATACCCATACAATAATTGTATGGGTATTCCTCATTTCTGAATGCAACCACTTTCTCTATTTTTAACTTAGTCTATCAGTCTGCCCCTGATAACTTTCATTAAGCAATTTGAAATAGGAGTACAAAAGCCTGAGAGATAACTAAATCCATCTGACTTCTCTCAAAGCTGGCACTCATGCAAAAAAGGCAGGCTCAAATTAATGACCTTGCTGAAAAGCAGGTAGAACTCTGTTGTTACGTGAGCCACTTGGCAGCACCAAAAGCAGGAGAAAGGCAGCTGGCACGTACCATTGTTTCCCCCATGGGACTGTCAAAATGGGATTTCTCCAAGAGATAGAGAAGGGTTCAGGATACCATAATATGGCAGTGACTTACAGTTTAAAGGACATAGATACTGAGGGTATTAGTTCATTCTACTGGTCAGAGGAAGACTTGAGAAAGATACTGCACAGACCATACAGTATGAAATTTCTTTGAATCTCAGTAACAATATCTAAACATTATAAGTACTTACAGGGAACATCAGAAAAGATATCCACTGCTCAGCTTATCTTTTTTACTTGATTCTCTTAGGCCCTGTAGATGGTAATGGTTCCTCTTAGTGTTTGATTTTACTTTCAAACTCCTTTCCCCATTAAACACGCATACTAAAATATTAAAAACGCTCTCATAAACATTATTTTAATTCCAACACTTGTAGTACCCTTTGTTCCCACTTTTTATGCCTTTGCAATCCCAAAATGTTCTCAATTATTTCTACTTTTGCAACTCTTTTCCTCAAATCTAACTCCTGATGGACTTAATTCCTCATTTACCCCATCCTCTTTTTATAAACCTTTCCTTCCCCCTTTTGATTACTTATGGCACCTTGGGTGCTATAGCAATAGCTGTACTGAATTTCCATTTATTTTAAAAATTAGTAAATTAGTAATATATTTATCACAATGGTATAATCTCATAAACAAGCTGATTAAAGCCATGAAGAGGTGTGCCAGATATTTTTTTGTTTTTCTCCTGTCAGGAGAACTGAAAACTATAGACAGACTCCTAAAGCTTCCACATATTAGTCTTTCTTTTTGTGTCTTCAAAAATCAGACTTGTCTCTCATCTTGGATTTAATTTCTTTGCTTCAAACACAGATGTTACAGCCTGGTTGTGCTGTCTTTTTCTCATTGGATCACTGGAAGAAATCAAAAGAAAACTAGGCCGTAATGAATCACCTCCCCCCCGCCAAATCACAGTGCAGTCAAAAAGAAAGGAAAAAAATTAAGACAACCCTGCGATTTTACTGTGCTATAGCTAAAAACAGCAATCTTGCTTTCTCGCATACACTGCACTGCCTTACCTGAATTGTTGCTTATTTCCCTCATATATTGCTGGCTAAACTGCCTGGCCCAGCTCCACTTCTCTCCTCCATGGCTGCCTGGCCTTTCTGGCATTAGAGAACCCGCTCACATCCCTAATCCTAACACCCCGTCACAGGGTAATTATAGTGCTGGCACAACTCCAACATCTATCTTGTATCAAACGATCTCCGCTTGTTTGCTTTATAGGGAATGACGGACTTAAAAATTAATTCAGACCGGAGAGACCTGTTCTGCACTAACCTACTGTGTGACCTTGAAAAAGGAAAAACCTCTTCTTGGCTTCTAGAAAACCGGGATAACTGTGACCTTGGATGATGATCCAAGACCTATGGAGGGAAAACACTGCACCTCACCTCTGCCCTGAGCCTTCCCTGTCCCTCTGCCATGTGCCTGCACTTACCACTAAAGGGGTTGCCCCCCCCTCCCGTTGCCAACTTGTAACTAGAAGGGGCAAAACAGGGCCCCAAAACACCCCAAAGGACACTGCGGCTTCCAGAATTTTCAACCTGGGATCATAAAGCGACAAGAAGGGCACAGGGAAAGCATGAGGATGCCAGGGACCATGCGGTCCCTCATGAGAGCTCCGCTGACAACGTGCAGCCCCGGTTTCTCCTCAGGGGTCCCCGACTTAACGGCAGACGGGCCCCGTTCGCTCCCCCCCACCCCCGGGCAGGGCTGAGGAGAACAGGGGAGGGGAAAGAGACGGGCCCGGCCCCGGGGGCTCACTCACCTCACAGACCTGCCCCCGCTCCCACCTGCTAACGCGTCCTAGCCGCGCCCTTTCGCGGCGGCCCCTCAGCCCTTTTCCCGCTTCAGAGAGACCCCTCGGCCCCTCGCAAAACCGCCCGGACCCTCACCCCGCACGGCTCGGCCCCTCGCCCACCTCCCTCAGCACCAGCCCCAGCCCCCTCCCGCGCCCCGCCGCCCCGGAAGAGGGCGGTAGCGGCAACGGGGCGGGGCCTCGGCGGCTGCCGCAGCTTCACCGGGCTCAGCGCGCCGGCGCAGACTCCGCTCCCGCGCCTGCGCGGTCCCCCGCGCGGAGGCTGGAGGCGGCCGGCGCGCCTTCCCTTTGGTCAGGCCCCGCCGAGGACGGCTCCTCCCTCCGCCACCGCCTGCCCTCCCCCCGACCCCCGCCCCTCCCCGGCAGCGCCGCGGCGGCTACACCGGGTAGGTTTCCAGTCACTATGGCGGCCGCTGCGCTGAAGGTAAGGGAGGGAGCGGAGTCCCGGTGCGCCCCGTGCCTCCCTCGGGGCCGGGCAACGCTAGGCCGGGGGGAGGCGCGGGGTCGCGCCGGGCGAGGGAGGCTCTGACCCGGGTTTTTGGTTTTTTTTTTCGGCTCTGCAGGTCGGAGGAAAGTTTTCGTGGTCGGCGGCCGCCTGAGAGGCAGAGCTACCCGAGCGGGAGGCGTCCGGGCCCGGCCGCCAGGCCTCTCCCGCCGCCGCCGCAGGGCCGGCCGCCGCCGGGCCCGCGGAGCCGCGCTCGGCGGGCGGAGAGCGCGGGGGACTGAGGAGCGGGCCCGCCTCATGCGCAGCCACCTGCGGAGGGGTTGAGCGGAGCGAAGGGGACGCCGCCTCTCCCGGCCCGCCGCTCCCCGCGCCGGGGGCTGCCGGCGGAGACTTCCTGGAGCAGCCCCCTGCTCGCCTCCCTCCTCTGCCGGCCCCCGCGCTCCCGCCCGCCGGCCCGCCGCCAGCAGACCCGCCGCCGAGGGACGGTTACCCGCTGCTGCCGGCCAGAGCCATCGCGGGCACCGCCTGGGAGCAACCTGTCAGTGCATCTCGTAGGCCGTCCCCGAAGGACCCTTCCCACGCGTTAGTTTGTCCCCGAGAGAAGGGGAGTTTGAAGCCCTCTCCATGCCTTATCAAGTTCCTTATCTGAGTGGCTGCCTGAAACTGTAGACCAGTTCAGCTTTATCTGGTGTAGGGGGAGGAAAACAGTGTAGCTCTCATACTCCATACTAAATCGAGGACCACCTATTCTGCTTTGGTTTAATATAAGAAGATGGTGAAATGTGGATTGCCGTGTGAAGCGACTAGATCTCTGGTGTGGAGTGAGAGCTTCGTATTCACCTTCCAACTCCCGATCTGTGTGCTTTGAGAGAGGACAGTAATCCTTCTCCCTCATCCCCCTTCCCTAAACATTTCCTTGCTTCCATGGTGCATTGGTCAGAATTTTGTTCAATGTTGTTTACGGAAGGAGGGGGGAAAGAAGGCAGTTGAGGTTACAAACAAAAGTACGTGTATGACTCATCTACTTGGATTTAAGACATTCTATCCTCCTTTCAAGGAGCCCTTGCTTCTCTTTGAAGGAATCAGATGCTTGTTCATATTCTTCCAGAGGAGGATGGATTGAAAGTTGTACATTGTAGACTTTTTTTTGGCCACTGCTGATATTATTAAAAGACATAATGGGGCTTTTTCACTGGATTATTGCCAGAATTAGTTTACACACTGAAACAATGAGTTGTTAGGCCTCTCATGTGATAATGTTTGTCCTGCTTTAATATAAAGTTGCTGTGGAAGTTTGAGTTAAAAATTGTGGAGGACAGTCTGCATCAGAAGAGGCTCTCTTCATCTCTGGTTGGTGTGGCAACCCCAATCTGTCCTCGATGCCTTCAGCCTTGGCCATCTTCACTTGCCGCCCGAACTCTCATCCGTTTCAGGAGCGTCATGTCTACCTGGACGAGCCCGTCAAGATCGGCCGCTCAGTGGCTCGCTGCCGGCCAGCTCAGAATAATGCAACTTTTGACTGTAAGGTGCTGTCCAGGAACCATGCTCTTGTGTGGTTTGATCACAAGACAGGCAAGGTAAGATGTTCTCTTTAGGTAAAAATAACAAACTGCATATTCATTTCAGCGAGTCCCTGTAGATTGCAGGTCACTTTGGTTTTGCTGTAGTGAATATGGTTTCATGTGGAAGGAGTAAGATTTGTGTTAGAGTTAAAATGATGATTTTTCAGTACAGTTGATAGTTTCTTGCTAAGCAGAAACTTCAAATGTTATTAAAATTCATAAAGCTAACAGCTGAAAATGGTGATAAATAATGAAAAATTTGCGTGCATATTATTCATTGCTGGAATTCGGTGATTTTGAGGTGAGTATTACGAATCTGAAAGCACAGGTTTGTATGAATGTAATGGTTAATAGTATGTTTTCAAATGCTGGGAAATTATTATTTTATTCGAGCATGTAAATAAATCTCATTGCGAGGAGTGGGGAGGAGAAAAAAGAATTAAAAAAAAATAATATTTGTTTGGCACTATTCCTACTTGCCCTTTTGAAGTTTTATAAAGAGCATTTTGTTGTTTGGGTGTGATAGAAGTTTTGTTAACTGGCAGCAGGAGTGTAACAAAAGGAATACAAAGTATTTTCTCATTGATAATGAAAATGGTTTTAAAATATATCCTGTGCTGTTTTACTGTTCCTCTCAGAGGGCTAGCTATCTTGTTAAGTGAAATTTAGAGGTTCTGCAGTGCATGTTTTGTCCACTAGGGATTGAACTGGGACAAGTAAAGTTATTTTACTTAACGACTGTCAAGTTAATTTTAAATATCCAGCAAGAAATGAACAAAGTCCAGATACCAGCTGCTCAGCACTGTTTGGGTTTGGTTTTTGTTTTGTTTTTTTTTTTTTTTTTTCAAATATATTGATGTTATGCCCTAGAATGTCATATTCCCTGAATCTGCTCTGTGTTTTTTTTAGCTTTGCAGCATGCCTTTTTCCTTCTATGAACTGTGATCAGTTTAGCTCTTGATTTTAAGAATAATATGGTCTGTAATTAATGCAGTATTTTTTAGTAGTATGACACAGCATGAGGAACAGTACAACACAATCAAAGTTCTTAAACCTTCCATTATTAACTGTCCTATGTTATGCAATACCTGGGCATGATGGGACAAGACAAGCATTTAATTTCTTAAGGCTGGGTTATGGTATGGCTTTCAAGTTACCTGCACGTAATTGTGCAAACTGCTATCTATATTAGTGTTTCATTAAGCGTGTTGTTTGGGCTCTGTTGTGCATGTGATGTGCATTCTTGGACGCTGAGAAAACTTAAGCGCATGAAATATTTTCAGTTTAAGCTTAGTTTTTAACCTGTCTTGTTTGACTCAACAAAGTAAAAAATTCCAATTTATTATACTGTTTTTAAATTTAAAAATATGCATGTAGCTTTTAATCAACATTTCTCATGACTTATAAAGATTTTAAGACTCCCATGTCCTCTTTTATGGTTACAAATAGTCTAGCTATATTTAAGATGATTAGTTTGACAAAGCATTGAGTGTTGAGCAAGTCTGCTAACTAATGGATGAGCTTAAAAGACAGCTGTGGGGATTTTTGTTTGTTTTTAAATTTCAGTTAGCTTTGGCTTTTTTAATACAGGTCAAGAAATTATATGGTTATTAATTTTACCTAGCTGATCTAAAATAGCAACTTAGTAGTAGTAAGTAAGCGAATGGTATGCGATAGTTCTTGAGATACTGCCATGTGAGGATTTGATGGAGGTCTTGATGAAATTGCCCAGGTGGGTGCCTGGATCAGTAGCCGTAGTGATTAACTGAAGAGAAGGTTTAAGATAATGCATAGGAATGCACTACTGTAAACTTTGCATGTTAGGTGTTGTGGTACTATAGAAGATTTAAAGCATTCATACAGAAGTATGGAAAATTTTGGATTCTGTGTTTGTTTCTTGGCAATATGGTCTGTTTTTTTTTGTCTAGTTCAGTATCTGAATGGTAAGCTGTGAGATAGTTGGAGGAGAGGGAAAAATGTATCGTTAGAGATAACTGATATGAAATGTTGTGAAAAGGCAGGTAGAAGATGTCAGTAAATACAGTCTTAATCTTGAATCACAAAAATGACTTCAAAGAGTTCTGTGGTGTTTTCAAAGTACAAAATGTAAAACTATGCCAGAACATTTGCATGCAGAAACATTTATTATAATTGTTTACAGAACTTCTAATGAGTTAATCTAATTTAGGAGTATGTCATTATCCTATCAATGGCCTATATTTAAACCTGCATAAATTCTTTTTGCCACAGTATTTATAAACATTCCTTAGAAGCTTATATATACAACTTTTATCAGCTCTGGGTTTTGTGAAAAATATAAGACTTTGAAATGTTAATTTAGTAATAGAATGAAACCTTCAAATAATTCAAAATAGTTCATGAATGGTCTGGAGGTGCAGTTTGGTAAGTTGTGGACTTCAGCGATACCAGTTTCTGGCATTCCTGGTCACTCAGTCCAGTTTCTGTGCTGCCTCTTGAGCTGCATTTCAGTTAAACTCTAATATTTTTTTTTTTCTTGAGAGTTTGGGATTTTGTTTGTTGTGTTGAATCATGTGAGGGATCATGTTTACTACATAGTCTGGAAACAACTGTATCAGCATAATCAGTAAAGAAGGGCAGAAACTGAAGAGAGGGAGCATCAGTAAGCAGTGGTAAGGAAGCTAGTATACAATTTATTTTTTCTTTCTTTAAGAGGTAGGCTTAAGCTGAAGTATATCACATAAACAGACCAAGTTGAAGATGATATGTTACTTCCAGTTGAATGATGTGAATGTTTACTTTGTATAAAGGCACTTTAATTATGCATGGAAAAAGTTACATGCCCAAAGGAGATAATGTCTATGTAACACTGGTATCATTAAGGATAAAAGTAGGATGAGTCTTAAAGATCACCAGTAAATAGTAATTAATAGTAGATGTTTGAAGTTGGATTTGCTTTTTAAAATATTTTTAACGTAATATGTAAGCCTAAAAACGTGTAAGATAAAGGTGGAATGAGGCAGTGGGGGGAATCTGTACTCAGGCTTTTTTTTGTGCTTAGTTATACTGTCATAGGCAACTAGTGCAATGCCTCTTTTTGCTTGTGTTTGTAGAAGCAGTGTAATATCTCTTTGTGGATTTTTCATACAGCAATAATATTAGAAGCTTATGCTTAGAATTTATTTTGATTTTTTTTGTGTGTGTGATTACAAGTTAATGAATCTTTTTAGGAGATGCCTGAAAAAGTGAGTCACTAGATATGTAGGAAGTTAATGTCGTCCTGAGCATGGAGTGTTCCAAAAAGCATGGATCAAAGCAGAAGAAAAAGTGGGCTGTAGTTCAGAAAATCTAAATATGTTTGTTGGGCTTCTGTCACTGCATATGGGCAGAAACTCTATGAAAAAACTGCTTAACAGAAACAGTTGTGAACTTTGTTGTTGTTTTTGTTTTTAAATAAGCAAGTTGAAAACCCTGGAGAATTTGTATGTGACTTCTCTCAGGCTGAAATGCTTCTGGCAGATGTGGTGGAAGCTTTTAGTAGAAACCTGAAGTTTCCAACAGATATCTCGGCTTTCAAAAATTGGAATTATTCAGTGCCTTACACTGATGTGAGTGGCTATTTTAAGTACCTTTTATAGAGAATTGTTTGCCAGAGTTTACCAAAGGTGCTGAGAAACTATGTGAGAAATAAAATATTTTCTCAGACCAAAAGGACTCCAAATAACTGGTCATGTTTAACAACTGAAAAAAAAAAAGTGTCTAGGCAAAAGTTTCTATCTTAGGGTGGTAGCTAATACGACTGTTTTCTTTTAATTCAAAGTGGATATGAATTGAATTGAGCGCATTCATAGTATCTTAGTTGTAGAAATGCTAACTAGTAAGTTGAAAGCCAAAGAGTCCATGTGATAGCAAATGAAATTTATTAAGGCTAAGCTTAAAATATGTGAGATAAAAATGTTACAGAGCACTTCCCTCTTTAAAGAAAACAAACAAACTCTGCCCCCTAAATAACCAAACAAACTGAAAACCAGTACTCCAAAACAGCAACCCCAAAGGTACAGCCAGGGAATTACAGACTGGCTAGCTTTCTTTGAGTCCCTGGGAAAATCATGGAACAAGTTATGAAACACATTTCTGGGCACATGAAGAAGATGGTTTGGTAATGGACAGTATGGATTTAGCAGGGATAAATCATGTCTGACAAGTGTGATTGCCTTGTATGATAAAATTACTAGATTTGTGGGCAAGGGAGAGCAGTGCGTGTTATTTACCTTGCCTTTAGCAGGGCTTTTGACTGTTTCCCACGATGGTCTTCTGTCTAAGTTGAGGCACTGCAGTCTGAATGTACTAACAGCCAGATGACAAACAACTAGGACAAGGAGTAATGGTTTAAAATAGAAGGAGGTAGATTTACACTAGATATAAGGAATACATTTCTTACATTGAGAGTGGTGAAAGACTGGAACAGGTTGCCCAGGGGTGCCCCATCCCTGGAAACATTCAAGGCCAGACTGGATGGGGCGCTGAGCAACCTGGTCTAGTTGGAGATGTCATTGGAGGGGCATTGGACTAGATGATTTTTAAAGGTCCCTTCCAACCCAAACTATTCTATGATTCTATGAGTAAAATAGAACTGTTTTGAGGATCAAGTTCGGGGTAGTGGTTAGTAGGTTGCGCTCTACCTGGGTGCTGGTAACAAGCAGAATACTGCAGGAGTCTGTATTATGACCCGTCTTGTTTAATGTTTTTATCAATGACCTGAAGGACATGGTGAAGTACACTCTAGTCAAGTTCGAAGGTGACACCAAATTTGGGAGTGTTGATGTGGTGGGGAGTGAGTTGATATGCTCAAGGGCAGGGCTGCCATGCAGAGGGACTTAACTTTGGTGAATGAATGGGCAAACAGGAACCTCAGGAGTCTGGACAAGGACAAACGTGAAGTCTTGCACTTGGAAAGTAGGAACCCCTCACAGCATGTTACACCATGTCTAGGGTACTGCATCTAATTTTGGACAATAATGCAAGAAGTCCATTGATAAGAAGGAGTTGAAAGATTATATGTTCTCTTTTCTTGCTGTGTTGTACTAGGAATAAAAGTATATTGGCTGTGAAAGAAAGAAGAGAACTAATTTGTAAAAAGGAAATATGTTGTTCACTTAACATCCCATTGAATGTTTTGTGGAGTTAAAGACCTTGGCAAGATTCAGGAAGTACAGGACATCTTTGGACATCCTGTTTGTTTGGAAGTATTTTAGTAAATCTGTCTTAAAAAATTTAGTGGGATATGAAGAATGGTATTTGGGGTTGCAGGGTTTTAATGGGAGATTTTTTTTTTATTTTTTTTTCTGATGCTTCCTGTAGAGACTCCTGTATGATACTCGAGACTATTTGGTGCTGATCTATGTAAGGGATATTTAATGTCTCATGTATCAGTAGTATTTCTTTCAGTTTCGTACCGTGTCTCTTATTTATTTTTACTCTCGTACATCTTTTCAGCTTTGTAACAATTGTTATCTTTGATTGCTGAACAAATACTTTATTTTTCATTATTTTCATGTTGCTCTATGCTTACTGTCTGCAGTCTCTATAGAGGACACACTTTATTCCAAACATTGAATATTTATTCCAAGTGCCCTAGGAGACTGACCTGGGTTATGCTAAAATGCACTAAGGTGAAGTTTCAGTCCTTGGATGGTTTCGGTAAGAAGGTGGTGTCAGCCAGCCCTTATATAGACCTGTTAATATTTTTATGTAAGTGCTTTTCACCTTGAATGAACTATCCAATTTTATGCTGATATGATCATAAGAATAGTATGGGGTAGGGAGTTCTCAATTTCGGCCAACTTCACCGCCATACTTCTTTTAGAAGCCAGCGTAGGAGTGCTGGTGGCCATTTATAGTAGAGGTGAGTTACTGCTGACGAGGATTTCCCTGCAGAGATACCATCTAGAGCCGCTGCTGCAGAGCTAATACTGTAATTCTTGGAGCTGATCCATTGCAGTCATGATGCATCTATCCTGAGCCAGGAACACCATCACATTGATTAGGTTTTAAAAACAAACAAAAATCCCTTTTGTATGTGCAATGAATTTTTACAAACCTCAAATGAATCAGGTTACTTAGCAGTAATGAAGGCCAGTAAATGTGTTTTCCTTGGGTCTCTAATGGGATGGTTTGCGTTTGCTCCTCGTCCTGTGCTTGTAAGTGTAAAATCTTGCTTCCCTAATACACTTTGATTATATAAAATTCTTTTTGAGTTGTTCTTTGACTTTCTTTCATGTTTGTTCCAGCAATCCATTGATCATTTGCGGGTGGATTTACATGACACTGGATAAATATTTTTTATTTGACTTTGCCGTCTCATTTTTCTTACTGAATTTGAACAGTTTTGGTTGCTTTGTTATCTAATTAAAGTAACTGAATTTATGTATGCTGTAAAGGGCCATGTGGGTTGGTGGTGTTTGTGCCAGTGTGCTACTTTGTGTTGATTTGAATCTGATCTAACTAAAACTCTGCAAAATGTGTAGGCAAATACTCAGCTGATTTGTTGCATTTTGGTTTTGGTAATTTCTTTTAATAGGTAATAAAAAGTGAAAATGATTATTGTTTGTGGAACCTGGCGAGTGAAAGGGAAGAAAGAATGCTGCCTCCATCCTTAAAGCTAGCAATTTTACAGGCTATTGCTGCTAAGTTATAGGATTGTTTATTGTCTCTGGATTTTCTTTTGAGTCGCATCAATAATTGCTTCCTGTTAACATTGCTCACTTGCTGAGAGCTTGGATTATCTAAGAGCTCCAAGTTTAGTTAAATACTGCTGTAACAATGCATTAACATTCCCAACTTGTCTTTCTTTCCAGAAGCATTTCTGCTTGTAGCAGAATTGGTGGAAGAAGGGTTGCAGTATTGTAATGTTTTTGTTGAGTATAGACAAATGTTTTTTTCAGTTTTCTTTAGGAGCAGGAACCTCAGGGAGAGAGATGGATTGGCGTGTACCATCTCAAGCCCCTACTAGACGATATCTCTGCCTTCCGGAGACCTGGACAGTTTCCTTTTGAAAAGGAAAATAATTGTGCTGGAATCAAATACAATTTTTATGTTATGTTGTACTGGATATGAATGTATGTGATTAATGTTTATTTCAGTCTTGAGAAGGTATAAATAAATGATAAACTTCCAGCAGACTTATAATAGAAAGTCCAAAATCCTGTAGTAACACTGTAGTTGAGTGGAAAAACACAGAATATGCTAGCAGCAGTTTTAACTTTTTTACTTTCGTAAACATGTAAAAAGTAAATATATCAAGTACTGGGGTTAGTCAAGGGTAGTTAAGGCATGAGGAATTTATAATATCTTTGCAAAGCCAAGGAATGTTTCAGTATTGATAGTTGAACTATTGTGCATACTGTAAGAAAATATGTGCTATTCTTAGACCTTTTTAGGTTATAAAATAACAGTAACCAACCACAGAAAAGACTGAAGAAATGATGATGAGTAGGCTCAATCACAAATGTTCTAATAGTGTGAAATAGTGAGAACTTGTAACTAAACCTAAAAATATTGGCAGTATTGTGCTATTGTTAAAGTAAATTTGTCCCTGGTTGGAATATTTTGTTCAGTTTTGGTTTTCCTATGATAATTCAAATGTTTTGAAAATATTTATTGACAGGAAGCCTTCAGTATAGGAAACATGCAACATCTGAGATAGATATAGAAGCTATATAAGAACAGGCAAGCGACCTTTTATTCTCTTATTAAGAGACTATTGAAAATAAAACTAGGAGCAAGTTACTAATGCTGTATATATTCTCATAATTACAATTGTACTAGTTCTTCCATAAAAATAAAATGAAAGCAGGAGCTTAAGATACAAGAACTGTGGATGCTTGTAACTGTGTATTGAGTAATAACCTTTTTAAAGGAAGGCATGGAAATGCTTATGTCTCAAATCAAAGAAGAAAAGCTCTGTTATGGGCCAAATAGATTACAGCAGATTCTTTTGAAGACATTTGGTACGGGCTGCTGTATTTGCATATGCCATTAGTCTTATCTGATATGGCAGTTTTTGCTCTTAACTGGCACTTTTTCAGAGTTGTTCCTTTTCTGGATGTTGAGCAAGATTAAGTTTAAACATAGATTTCTCAAAAACTTTCTTTGATGCAATATTATTGGTGCTCTTTAAGAGTTTTTTTTTTTTCTTGTTTAACACCCTCTCAGTAGATTTTGATGACTCTGCTTTGCTTTCTATTTTTTTTATTTGTGTTTATTGAAGTATAAATACTTCAATACAAGCTCAATCTCTTGGTTTTGCAAGGATGGGCTTTCAGTCTGCCTACCTGTTTGCCTTTTAAATTTCTGATGACCTTTCCCAGTAATTCCTGAAACAATTGTCTCTTTTTTTTTTTTTTTTTTTTTTTTTTTTTTTATGGACAATAGCATTGCAAATTGGTTTCGGTGGTATTATTATTTGTGATTTTATTCTGGCATTGCTATTTTCTGCACTTTCCAGGTGTTTTAAGAATCTGAAAGCTTCCAGAAGGCATAATGGATTATTTGTAATTCTTCACATTTTTAGTTATGTTATTTAAAAAAAAAAGGCTTTGATTTTTATATCTGATTGTGAAAGAATCCATTCTGCAGCCAAACTCTCTTTTTCAGGTCTTTGATCTTGGTAGGTAACTGCAGCTCTTTGTAGTTTTCTTGCTGTCGTTACAGGGATTCCTGTTGCTAAATGCCAAAGGACTCTTAAGGCTATGTGGAATCAATATAATCACATATTATTAAGGGACAAATTAAAAGTTTGATCAAATTTCTTTTGTTTTTATGCATTCCAGAACTGTAAGTCGTTATGTAGAGTTAGAATGGTATTTACTTTAAGGGAAGTTACAGTACTGTGAACAAGGACAGCCAAATTCTGTGACATGAATGTACTGTCAGGGTATAAGTTAGGTTGGTACGGACCTCTGGAGGTCATCCGATCCTATCATCTGCTCCGTAGCAGGTCTAATTAGTTTAGGTTCCTTGTAGACTTGGGATAGAATTTTGGGTACAAAATTAATCCCTACCAGCAAATAAAATAGGGTCAGGCATATTTGCTACGTAGCCTAGCTAGTGTTGCTATTGTCTTAAGTTATGTTCTGAACTTTCTTTGTGTGTGTGTATGAAATTCAGTATTATGAAATCCCTGGATTACTTATTTTATAGTATAACTTAGAATTCCTACCAAAATGTGTCACATTTACTTGGAGGAAAGGAGCACTAAATGAAAGACATGAGAATGTTCCTAGTTCCACTCCTAATTCCATAAGGGTGGAAATAATACACCACTTTCACTTACAGCTCGCAACCACTACTTCCTTTTCAAGAATGCAAAGGGGAAATTAATTTTTTTTTTTTTCAGTCTTCCTCTTTGAGAACTTTTCCTAGACTGCATATTCCAGCAGTTCTAAGAGAAAGTCAGGAATACAAATTGTCGTAGAAAGGGCTTGCTTTTTCTTCACCCCCCACCCCAC